>JAQJVL010003279.1:0-15000 GCA_035578905.1 Stictocephala bisonia | reverse complement strand
TTTTTGAAATATACCTATTACAATAAATGTTCAAAATTCCGATCTTCTTTCCTGATACAAAGCTGACAACGACGACAATTTCTCCTTAGAGAATGAAAGGATTGTTTATTATTCTTAATTGTGTTGGTAACTGTTAATCGTTGTCTTAGTTCATCTTGTGTATGGGAATCAGAAGAAATCACCAATTCCTTGTAGTATCCCCACAAAAATAAATCCTTGGAGTTTAGATCAGATAATCTGGGCGGCCATTCTATGGTTCCTCATTTTCCAATCCAGCAATTTTGGAATTCGGCATTTAGATAGAGCCTAACTTCATGAGAATAATGTGCTGGAGTGCCATCACATTGAAACCAACTATTTTTCACGAATGCCAAATGTAACATCTTCAAGGATTTTTCTAAGGTTGTTTTACAGAAAGTTAAAATAATTTGCTCCATTGAGTCTACCTGGAAACTCAAATGGCCCAACTAATTTGCCTTTAACGATACCAGCCCACATGCTTATTCCAAACTAGTGCTGAAAGTGATCATTTCTTATTACTTTAGGGTTTTCATATGACCAATAACACTGAACAACAAAAGTTTTGTTTCGGGGTTGAAATTAGCTGATTTTAATGTATTTCCACGTGTTAAAACCGAAAATGACCATAAACATTATATATTAGCTCTTGTTTTCAAGATATAGTATCATTATATTATATATATATGAAGTTTTCAACAAATGAAATATTTCATCACCAACAGTTGGTACACATGTTTGTTTACATAATTTCTCTCTCTTCAGCTGCTCATAAGTAATAAACATAACCTATGTGATTTTGTCAGTTGTACGCGCGTTGTTGCTATTGAAATTATTGTGTGAAGTTGATTTTAAAATTAATTTAAGTGCTGATCTGAAATGCCTCGAAAGTGTGTAAATTCTGTCGATAGCTTCTGCTATATATGTGGTGAAATAACATTTTTGGCTCAGAAACGTAAAATGACACCTATCGTTAAGACTGCCTATGAACATTATTTTGGTGTGAAAGTTGGGGACCAAGATAAATCATGGGCTCCTCATATATGTTGCAATTCTTGTTCCGTCATATTGAGAGAGTGGCTGAAAAATAAAAACCGGGCAATGGCTTTTGCAGTACCTATGGTTTGGCGTGAGCCTACCAATCATATAGACGACTGTTATTTCTGCTTAACTCCTGCCATTAAGCAAGGTTTATCTATGAAGAAAAGAGGAACGGTTAAATAAGTTTGTTCTGATGTTAATGGTTTGATGGACTGCTTGAATTTGGATCACACTCCATCTGAATGGAGACTGTTTATAGACTCTTCAAAACTAAGCTTAAAAGCTGTACTTCTGCATAATGGAAATCAGCTACCTTCTATTCCTATAGGTCATGCAGTTCACATGAAGGAAACTTATATAAATATGAAAACACTTCTCCAATCAATCAAATATGAACAACACAAGTGGCAAATCTGTGGTGATCTGAAAGTCATTGCTATACTCCTAGGAATGCAATTAGGGTTTACCAAGTACTGTTGTTTTTTGTGTATGTGGGATAGTCGGGATAGAAAATCTCACCATAAAAAAGTGAACTGGCCTACACGAGACCTAAACCCTAATGAGAAAAATGTAGTTGCCGAGCCTCTTGTAGATCCTAAGGATGTTCTCCTTCCTCCATTACATATTAAGTTGGGACTAATGAAGAACTTTGTCAAGGCCATGGACCAGGAAGGACAAGCTTTTAAGTACTTGAGAGCAAAGTTTCACAGGTTAAGTGATGCTAAAGTCAAGGAAGGCATCTTTATTGGGCCTCAAATCCGTGAAATCGTAAATGATCCTGCTTTTGACATGATTTTAACAGGAAATGAAAAAAGAGCCTGGGAAGCCTTTAAGGGAGTTTTACATGGGTTTTTAGGTAACAAAAGAGATGATAACTTCACAGCATTAGTTAAAGAGCTTCTTCAAGCTTACCACCAACTTGGATGCAACATGTCATTAAAAATTCATTTTCTTCACTCTCATCTTAATTTCTTCCCACAAAACTGTGGAGCTGTGAGTGACGAACATGGAGAAAGATTCCATCAAGACATTGCCTTAATGGAACAGAGATATCAGGGCCATTGGAATGAAGCAATGCTTGCAGACTACTGCTGGTCTATGTGTAGGGATGCTCCAGAAGTGTGTTATAAAAGACAAGCTAAACGACAGCGATCTTACAATGAATCGGATTGACTTAATTGAAATTTGGTGGTAAAAACTTCTTTTATTTGTCAAAACACTAAGAATAATGTTTTTTTTATCAATTTTGTACTTACAATATTCTAAAAGAAACATAACAATATTGTTTCATGTACTTTCACTTTTCACGTATAGTATAACTACTCTTTAAGATTAAGTACTGTGTATCTCAAAAACCAGAGCAAACAAAAATGTTTCATTGTTATTTTCGTTTTTATCACCCCAAAATTAGTAGAAATTGACTAATTTAGTGTAGGAAACATTGAAAAAATATTTTTTTGTTGTGCAGTGTAATGTGTGTTGTGATCATTGTAAATTCTTGTTCTTTTGACAAAACTTTCGTCAGTGCACAAAATGTTATTGAAAACCCCAGGATGAACTTAATTTCTTCTAAGCATCTCTCTACAAAAGCATGCTCTTCTAGCATGATCTGTGGATAGAAGAGATTGAACTCACTGCATATGATAAGGATATAACTGGTAACTTTTAAGGCTCCGGTGAACTGATGAACTTGGTATGGCAGTCTGTCTGGATATACGGCGGGCACTCGTATTTGGATCTTCTTCTATCATATTACCAATTATTTCATCATAATTATTGTTAATACGGGTTCTGCCTAACCTCTCAGAATGTCCGGGAATCTTACCCTCCCGATAAGACCTATGCAGATACAGAAATACTAAATGATCAGGAAATCGTTCTCTGTTAAGATACCTAACTTTATATTCCCTTACAACAGTATGGGCATTTCCGTTACAAAGACCATACAAAAATGCACGTCTTTGATAATATTCCTCATTGGAGAATACCCTAACAGTGTAACACATGTCATAATACAAACTGAAACACTTAAAAAACAAACGTGAAATAAAAAAAAAAATAGATTATTTCAGCGAACAATACACAAAAGGCCGTTAGTGAAAATTTTCAATATTGCACTGATACCCATTGCATAGTTATAAAACCAATTGATACCCAAATAAAAAATATTCAATATTTATTAATACACATCTGGTCAACAATAAAACGTCTAATCCAACAACAACAGCTGATTTGTTTTTTGTGTTATTAATAGCTGATTTTGTTTGTAGGGCCCTGATATTAGTGGGATTATTTGTAATGTACTGCAGGAGACTAAACAAGTTTAATAAATCAATGTAAAGGGTTTAACAATTGTTTACTTAATAAAATTATAATATCAGCACAAAATATGTGTTTAAATAGCAGTTACATTATTGCTCTAACCTTTTTGAAATGACTTGTTAGCTTTGTCCATGCATAAAACTTACGCGAAGAAGCACCGCAATGCGAGTGTGGACAAGTGGCCAGCCCGCAAAAACGTGTACTTATTTAGAAAAATTCACCAATTCTCTAAAGAAGTTAACGAATTCGTTCATGTGTTAGTATTTTTGAATTCTGCATTAATTAGGGAAGTTTTTAAGATATTTGGGCATTAGCTTAGGTTAAAAATAGATTTGCAGTCACTGTTTGAATATAGTAGTAACTTTGTTTTAAGTTAAAAAAATAAAGTTTAAACACTATAAATTTATGTTTTTAACATCCCGAAAAGCCTTAAAACTGTATAATTATGCAAATATACTGATTAAAATTATATTGTAAAAGTTTTAAGGCTCTGTGTGCATTATTTCTTGCATAAAAATGATTTTTTTCTGTTGCAATACACATATTTTTAAAATATTTAAAAAGTCAATAGCTCGGTAACTATTAATAATACGATAAATACATACAGGACATTTTTTGTTGGAAATGATCCATATAACAAGCCTGTGAAGTTTGGACGTCGACTTTTGGGACACCCTGTATATTTCTATATCAGGTTCTCCATCTTTCTATTCAAGCTGTACTGCCCAGACTTACCTGTACACTACAGGTACTCCAACTTCAACAGGAATGTTTTCCCTGTTTGCTTCTATGTTTAGCTCAGCCATTGCTTGCTTGAACATCTGAAAACAAAAATAATGAAGACTTGGTATAGTTTTTGCAACTACAGCACAAAACACAAACTTGCGTCAGGTTGAGTTAAAAGTACAAGTAAAACACAATGAACCATGTTGACGCATTGTATGCAACAATTGTTGTAGTCCACAATAAAGATCTTGAATTGAATTGTAGCCTTTTTATTTTCTACTGTCACTAACAGAGAGCCAGATAACAGATTTTCACTGCCTATGTTTATTTTATTATTAAAATTATCATCTGTAAATAATTTTACAAAAATATTGTCTTACATTTAGCAATAAAATTTAACAGCAAAAAATAATTTACAAGCATAAAATAATCAAAAGCAAACATAAAAAATAAAACTACCGAATGTATAAAAAAAATATGGAATTAATTCTCTAATGCCACCTTAAATGAGCACTTATTTTGGAAAAGGTACATATATATAATACTGGCAATCCGATGAAAATGAAAAATTTGTAAAATTATTATTTTGCAACCAACAAAAACGAATAAAGAACTACTGAGAATAAAACAGGATGGTCAAAAATCTGACAATCTGAATATTGGCAATATATAACATGACTGGAAAATACATAATATGAGTTCTAAATACTAGTACAGCACAACCTCGATTATCCGGCCTTGCTTTATCATGCAGTCCGTGTCATCCGGTTCGGCAAGTAGATAACAATAAAAATTATTTACAAGATAAAATTACAATTAATAGGAAGCACCTTTCAGTTTTGAAACGCAAATGTCGTACACAAGTGTTTTGGTTTTGCATTTCGCAAATTGCAGGTGCTGTATTGAGCCACCGTCTCTTGACAAGCGGTTGCTTGTTACTATGTAATAATAATTTAATAATGCGCCTGAAGATCCAAGCTGGCAATGTTGTTTACTTTGTTCAGGGTGGCTGGCTGAAAGAGTCCATTTCACGAATGGGGAAGGTGGAACAGTTCATTTTACGTACACAACCTCGGCATTGTCAGTCTGTTGTTAATATAGTGGAGTGAACACATATTCTTCTTTTTTTAAGTAGTGGTTTATCATAAGTGAGTAAGTGTTTTTCAGCCAAGATGAGTGGAAGAGGAAAAAAGTGGAGTGAATTGGAACTTTGGAGTTTTAGGTTGGTAGTTGGGAATGAAAACATCAAGGCATGGCCAAAAAGTCAACAGCGGTTTACTTCTAACTGATGTTTACATTTGTATTTGGAGTTAATACTTCCTGTTTTTCATTAACATTAACCTAATATTACAAGTTGGTAAACACTTTAATTGTGTTTATTGTTCTGTTTTACATATATTTTAATTGTTTTAAGTTTTTAAATTAGTTTGATTTACCATATAAAACAAAATAAGGTATTTTTTTAAAGTTTTGAAGTTGTGGGCATAAAACTGATATAACACCAAGAAAAACTGCCCAAGTGAAGATCCTTTCAGAAGAAAATGTATATTTCCAGAGTGAAATATCAGCTAGAATCAACATCTCTAAAAACTTTGTCAGCAGAATAAAAAGAAGCCTACAAAACGATTAAGATTTTAGACCGAACCAAGTTGGATAATGTAGGAGGGAGAAAAAACTTCAGTAGTGGCCAAAAAAAGTCTGGCCATCCACAAGTGAAGACTATATCGTTGAGGGAACCTTAGTATGATGGAATCTGATCAATATCTTCATGTTTTAAAGACAAACCCATTACCTCAAGCACGAGATTGGTTTCCGAATGAAGAATTCATCTTTATCCAAGATATAGCTCCTTGTCATACTTGAAAAATAATTAAGAAGTTTTTCAAAGAACATGAATTGTTCTGCCTTGCCCTGGAAACAGCCCTGACATGAACCCAATAAAAAACTTGTGGGCAATAGTGAAAAGGGAAATGCGAAAAGTTAAAATAACAACAAAAGTACAGCTCATTGAAAATCTTATTAGAATTTGGCATCACAATAAAGAAATTACAAATAACTGTTTAAATGTAGTTTCTAGTATGCCAATTAAATTGAAAATGTTAATCTAGAAAAAAGGTATGCATACCAAGTACTGAACACAAAAGTTTGTTCACTATTACCTCAGAAATTGTATCAATTGTAAGAATGTAATAAAAATGCTAAAAAAGTTTGCTTGGTCTAATAGTTTGTCTCCCCTCCTGCTAGACAATGCTCCTTCTCACCCCCCAAGTGATGAGTTGCAGGATGGGGATATTAAAACGTTATTCCTGCCACCTAATTTCACTTCTGTGTGCCAGCCCTTAGAAGCACAAAAAAAAGATACCGGAGTAAATTACTAAGATTCTTAATTAGAATCATTGATGACAATGTTGACTAGAATGTTATTGCATGACTTTAAAAAATTGATATTCTGGACGTTATTTCATGAGTATCTCAAGCATGGGATGACATTCAACCGATAGCACTAGTTAGGTTTTGAAAAACACAATTAAACCGTCAACGCTAGTGATACATGGGCTGACATTGCTGCAATGAACGATGACAGTGACAACTTAATGGACCTTTTACAAAATGTTCCTGGTTGTGAAAGTGCTAACCCAGAGTATGTTAGTGAATGGATGAACAATGATGAGGAAGAGGAGATAAAATACAAAACGTTATTTTTAATTTAAAATGTTCCGCAGTAAAACAACTTCTATTTCGGAAACACAAAAAATGTTTCAAATCCCTTCTTATTGCACCCTTAAATATAACAACAATCTTGCTACAACATTTCAGAATGGGAGGTTTAATGATCTTTGAGATACAGTGATGAATGAGTCCATAAGTGAGTCAGTGGCAATTGGATTTTACAGACATAGATCATTTAACTATATGTTATAAAATGGTCAACTGTTTAAGCTGAATATTTAATAGATATTCTAATCAAATCAAAATGCTCTACTCTATCAAAAATAACAGTCTGGCATTGACCTACTCTCCGTTCACACTTTAGTTGAGACTGTGGGTGCTGAATTGCCCATGCAATTGTAATGGAGCTTCCGCGCTACTAGCCAAGTACAAAACATTCACAGATTCTGAATTTATATCGGACAAACATACTTCTACGTTAGTTTTATGTTAGTAATTTGTGTGTTGTAGTAAATTACCAAATATTAAAAATGTATAAAATAAATCAGTAATGTCGTTTTAATTTACAAAGCTGATTATAACTACAAAAAAATTACTCTAAAAAATCTTCGTCATTTTCAAATAAAAGAAATCTTACGAGTATTATATAATACTTTACAAAAAAAAAAAAAAAAAAGAAAGAAAGAAACAATAAAGTTTTTGGAATTGTTTATTATAAAGTTTGCTATACCCGACCTCCCATACACGTACAGTGGTATTGACCCACCCATACAAGTACGGTAGCATTAACCCACCCACCCTCCCATACACATACGGTCAAATTAACCCGTAACGCTTAGTAACGTGTCTATTATTTTGTTTTGATTTTTTATGCTCATATTTTTTACACAAGCACACAGAATAAACAATATTTTACATATTATGTAAAAAGTATTTATTATGCTACTGTAATTATTGAAATACAAATCGTTATTAAAAACAATTAAATTATAATATATCGTAACACAAACACTCAACAAAATATCGAACACAAAATACCACAAAATAATAAATACAAACACTAAAAAAAATAACACTTAAAACCACGTAAAATCAAACCTAGAAAACAACTACAATTTACACTAGCGAGAACAGCGTTACAAACATTAAAACACCACAACGAAACACTGGTATAAGGGCGGAAAACAGGCACGGCTATTTTCAGGCATTGTATTGAAGGTCAATGTCATGGACTTTCACCCCTTCTTTACCCCTACCACCCTTTCAAGTTACACATGAACTTATTTGTTTATTTTTAGCTGTAAACACTCGTCATCGAAGTTCTTTCATTTTGATTGTTTTGTTTTACGATTGAAAATAAACTCACATACAGAAGAGAATTTACTACTGTATTGTATTGGATATACTGGCCGTTTTACATGTTTAAAATGGCATACGTCTTAAGTAATTGATTTAATGTCCAGCAATGTATATAATGTATATAATTAATGCGTAATAGATTAATTACGAGAACGTTCAACTTATTTACTTTAAATTATTTTTAGTGTTTTCAATTTTAATAAATTAATGACAAATTATGTTGCCTTTATTAAATACAATTACTGTAATTGATATTAACTGAGCACTAATAAATACTCTGCTGCCGATATTAATTAATTTTAAATTCATTTTATATGAATTATGATTCCCACTATCGATGACAGTTACACTGAGAGCGATATAAAACGTTGTTTTTTTATATGTGATATATTTAGGATAGACAGTAGCACGGCGACCGTCCATAGCCCACACAGTCTCAACTAAAGTGTGAACGGAGAGTAGCTCCACTCAAAGTTCTAACTTAATAAAAAACACTACAGTTGTAAATTAAATTGTTGTGTTTATATATACATCAAGTTGCTACCTTTCACTCTTTCATTCTGTACCTGGTTGGCTCTTCGGCGGCCAGACGGCAGATTGTCAATATTCCGCAGAGGTGTTGGCTTCGCCACTTGAACTTCTTGACTCATCTCTGCAAACTTCATGACATGTATGTTTTCATCATAATCTTCCGATCTTGGATTTACACAGACTATTACACGCACAACACACGCACCATCAAAAAAGTTCTTGAAGAGATGGGTTAGCTTTGAATCTCGATATGGCACCAACTTGTTGGTTCCGTTCATCTGATTTTCTCTCAATATCTCAAGACAAGTGCGTAGATTCATCAGTGAATTATTGATGTTTCCTGACAAAAACACAAATGTTAGTAATAAAATAATTGAAGGGACAATTAGTAATATTTTAGGACATATAGCAAAATCTTAACTAAAACTATTGTTACAGAAAATACAAGTTTTTTCCCTATTGCTCACTTCGCGGGGATGAATTTACTATTCGTGAAATGCAACTTTACGGTTCCAAGTGTAATGTATAAATGAAAATACTGTTAAAAAAAAATACAAATAAAAAGTCATGCATGAATTAACTAATTGACTGGAATAGCAGTCATATCTTAACAAGGGTTTTAGAGTTATTTGAGCAGTATTAGTCCAAAACAAAATGATGACCAGTTTTTAATGGTACTATGACTTCCCAGGACTGCCTTTACACTAAGTTTCTCATCAAAACTGAGTGTAATTCAATAATGTTGGTACAATTACAGTAAAACGTGTCAAATCCCAACTAATATGGTGCCAGAGTAGGCTGGATGTGGAATTACCATAATAAAGGCATAGTTTTCGTACAGCGAATGAATGCATTGCAACTATACTTTGAAGGCACCACGTAATTAATGAATTAAAGGTTTTCCAAAATAATTGTTAATAATTTTATAAAATAACACACATTTTTATTTAACAAAAATTAAAACTAAAATTGTGTTGCCTGCTAGTTATCATATTTCTTAGTTAAGGTATTTCTGGTCATGTAATGTAAAGAAAAAAAATCATAACATAAAACTTGATTTTAGAATGATTTAGAACATACAGTAAATAGAAAACAATGAAACTGTAAAATACAGTATACTGGAAAAACTCATACTAACACACACGGAATGGTGACATAATAGCAACTGCTTGATCTACCAACACGCCAGGGCAATGTTTCCAAAAATAGCATAGTCGGTGTTTGTTGTGGGGAAATCCCTCATTACTCTCCCCACCCCCCATCCTTTCCCAAGGTCAAGTGCTGAGGAACTAATATTCCTTATCTTTATCACCGAGCCGCCTGGGCCGGTTATCAAAGGGCTGGATATCCCAGGTTTTACCATAATATTTTTATAATTCTTGTGAAATTCCTGTGTTAAACATATATAGACCCTATATATTTGGCTTAACTTCACTCACCAGATCACATGGGCCTGCAGGCCTGTGTGTGAATCTTATTCAATAAGTGATGTTCTAAACATTATCTCAGTTGGGATTTCAACCTTGAAAAAGGTCCTCCAGAGACTAGAACCTTAGCCACTACTCCGGCAAAGGTTTTCTCTATTAGCTTTTACATTAACAAGGCCAGTATAAAAAAATCGAGTTTATAATTTGGTGTTGCTCTAGCACAGAAAAGTTGTGGTTGGTAAATAAAAATACATATTCAAATCAGATTATCTTCTTTTCTCTACAAAGTAGCTGAAAATAATAAAACATGTCCAGTTCTCATTATTTTTTAAAATTTATATTTATGTGTTTTTAATGCTTTAATGAAAACTATTCGCAGCTTGTACTGCTTGACAGTAAAAATACAAATGCATTTAAACAATATCTTCCGATCGTGCAAGCTCAATGTATAAAAGAAAATTGTTTGGAGATTTCAAAAGTTGAAGAAAAAAACAAACAGACAAGCAGATGTTGTAGTCAATAAGGGTTTATCTATTTTAGTTATTGGTCTAAGACGTTTTGTGTATATTATTTCATCACAAACTGAGCCACCACAATGGTAATATACATGTTGACTTTATTAATATCATATGTGTGAAAATATCCAAAGCTAAATTTGCTTAAGAGTTCCTGGACCATCTGACAGCTGAACGAACCTAGCAGGACTGGAGAGCATTTTGATGTATTTTGAATGTATACCAAATTGTACGGTTTTCCATTCCAATGCAAGAATTACTACAGATCAAGTTTAGTACCAGCTTCTCGAAGTCTCTGCCCTGAAGTGTTAGTACGACTTGTCCGCTCACTTCCGGCCAAATCTACAAATGAGAGCTGACTGATGGAGATACTGGTACGTTCCTGCAGAATGTTTTCACCGTAGAGGTCTAAGGGAGCTTGGACCAGCCGTATTGTGAATACTGAGTGACTGCGACTTGACTCGGCATTCAGTGAGTTATGAGCCATTCGTTTACGGCGTGCTCCTTTATTGAATACCTGTAACAAAATAAACTATCATCAAGTTGAAAAATATCCATGGCTACTCAATACTGACCTATTGGAAAATAGTGATCATTATTTAATAATTAGTAAAATTGTTCCTCGATTGAATCTCAGTCACAAGATATTGATTTGAGGCACACTCGAATTTACACAATAAGTAAGATAGTCTTAAAATTTACATGCTCATAATATATTCTTTCCGACAGATATATTGAAATACATAAAAAATAAATTTTTATATTGATAAAAATAAGAGTATTATTTGAAGAGTATTAAAGTTTTATCATACACTAACAACGAGTTAGTCTCGAGATTAATAAAGAAAAAGCGACCAATGTGATGGAGAGTCTTTTAGATGTCCGAAGTCCAGAGATGGATTGGTGAGGGCCTATACAACAAGGCGACAATAGCTGAGGCCCATATTCGAGCCTTTTCTTAACAATTGCTCGTAATAAAAAAAATTTGATTACAAGTTCAGTACCTCAAAAGCTTCTTCCATTGATTTTACTTCCACTTCAGTAACTCCATGCACATACATGTTCTTGGCCCCATCTTCTCTCACCATTTTACTCTGAGGTCCCCTGTAACATTTATTTACAGTACACTAGCACATAATCATGAACAAATTGTATGCTGAACAACTTCCTCAATGATTTGTTAAATATTCAAAACTTGTATTTGTCATATGGATAAATTCAAAAATATACAAAAAACTAATTATAATCTGACAATACATTTAAAACTAATTCTCCTTTTAAGAATCGTCATTGCCAATAATCGTATTCAGAGTCTTTAATTTATGAATTCTCTTATAAACGGAGAGTTAACAAGTTAATAACAATTATGTGACTCTTCTATAAGAAGTCAACATCAATTATTATCAGCACTGTTACTCTACAGTTCTTGGTGGTCTGGTTGTATCGACAAGTTCAGTAGGAAGAACTACGACTTGGGCAGGTGATTAGGTAAATCAATCTTTGGTGGGATCAGTTGGTGAGTAGGAAGTCATTATTAATTAATGCTCATTGGAATGCTAAAACTCTTCTTGGGATCTTACGAAAGTGGATTAGGAAAGAAACCACTGTAACTAATTGACTTGTCGATTCTTACACCAGCATCCACACTTACACTGTGGCACCTGGCTAGTTATAGTTAACATAACACAATAAAGTGTACAGAAGGTACATTTTGTCAGATAATTGGCTGGATATGAATTGATGCAAAAAGGTAGAGCACGGACAGAGCAGATTCACACCTTTTTACAGGCACTCACAGATGCCTTCCCCTTAGGTTAGTAAAGTGTTAGTTCATATTAGATAAGATGCTGATTGTCAAGCTATAAGAGAACATTGATTTCTAATGAAAGTACCGGTAACAGAGTGAATATAGTCTTTGATACTAGTCCTATTCTTACATATGAGACGCCGACACAACGTTGTTGGTATTTTAAGGCGAATATGAATGGTTATATGAGTGTGGATGAGTGTAGTCTGGTTACTAACTGAGTTCAACTGTTGCTCAGAAAGGGCAATTTATTAATAGCCCAACAGCCAGGGCAACTAAGGGACCTACAGCTTTACGTGGAATCCGAACCACGTAGTGCTGGTCTGATTTTCAGCTAATTGACAAGCCTGATACTCAGTTATCTCCCCCACAGAACATCCGCACAATGATTACTACCCAACATGGACACCCCAGACTTCTCTAGTAGTGTCCACGCCGATAGCAACCATCAAGCGGACGCCATGTTGGTATTAAGAGGACCGAGCATCCAACCTATCGCCTACAATCTCCCAAACACTTTGTCCCCATGTAGCTGGGTTACAGCACTGCGCCACCAGTGCCGACTACTAGCTAAGACCAACCATTATTTAGAACATGCCGTTAGTGTCATTAACCCTGGATCGTGAGGTGGAGATAACAATATGATTTAGTATGTTATTATATAGTCTAAAACCTTATTTATGGCACTAAGGTAATAATACATTTTTTTTAATTTCTATTCAGAAATATGTATTCTATCAAGCGTATCTGTCATTTAAATTTTTTATAATGTTTACAATATGTACTACTTTTTAAGTGCCGTTTACACAATTTGCGCATGCTCACTTATATATGGTGTTATAAGTTTATACTTTTTGGAATATTTTCGCATATTTTACTTCTTCTTGTAGCAAATAGATTGTGCTAATAAAGTACAAGTAGCAAAAAATCATACATACTCCTTATTTTTGGATTGTTGTGTAATTTTTCACAGAAATTTTTCGTTTCTGTGGTAACATTTTTATTTTCTCCAACAAACTAAAAATAAAAATTTGTTTATGGGTACAATATGACTATTTTTCTAAACAACATTTTCTTGTCTATTCAATGGACATTTTTTTGAATTATTACTTGTACTATTTGATTAACTACATGATCATACACTGTAACTTTGCATTTTTTCATTTTATGAAAACAACAAATTCCCCCAAAAAAACCTATTAGTTTATCTAAAATGTAACAACATATTATTATAGTTCACTAAGTAATAAACAATTTAGCTATCTTGGAATTATTTACAACAATTTTTTAGTATTCCTAAGGAGGGTTTTAACTTATAATTTACATACAATTTTTTCAATCTATTCTTGACAATAATTTTGTATTAAATTTGTTTGTAAGTTTTGATGATAGTATGTGAATGTACAATTATTTAGAAGAAAAACGATATGATAAAATTTACATTTGTAGCATATTTAATATTTTTTACGATTTTTACAAAAAAGGCTTGCGAAGCGCCGAAAAAAAGGACGTAGCAGTTGGGAGGACATAATGGTCATCCATTACTCATGATCTAGGGTTAGTTGTTAATTAATTATGTTAATTTTGTACTTTTCTTTTTTGGGAATAAACCTATTTTTGATTTTATTTGAATTAGCCAAAGACAAATGAACAATTGGTGGTAGTCAGCTGATGCTCTCAAAATTTGTTTGGCTTTGATTGGGACTGCACAAAGAACCTTAAGCTTATGAAACTCAGATTTAATCAACAATGCTCCCACCAATTATTAGCCTTTGAATATAACTAGCTAAAATAACTTGTCATTTGTTGAGTCCACATGTTACTAAAAAAGTTACATTTAACTTGCATAAGATTTAAGTTTGTTTAGTATAGGTTAGGTTAGCAAAATATTCTATTTTATTATTAAAATGAATGGCTCATTTAATTTAAAATTGTTAAAACATTAATATTTTATGTCTTTGTCTCTAAATATTGCATAAATTGGCCAAATTTAAAAGGATTTTATTTTTTTGGGGAAAATTCACTTTTCTTAAAGTGAAAAATCTCGAGTAGTACGTGTGTTAACTTTAACTTGTGTTAAAGTTCACCTCTAAATTCTTTGAAAGAGGATTACTTGTCTGTACTTGAGAGGACTCGAAGAACTGCAGAGACTGACAAAACAGACAAAGCTTAACTCTTGAGGTTGAAGGTTAGAAAAGGAAAAAATAGAGGAACAACATCTATGATATCAACCGTTGAAACTTGTATAATATCAAGCCATACAGGAGCACAATATTCAGTAGTGTAGTAAACCAAGTACAAAGCTGTAGTAATCAGGACTTGTCTTGCGTACTATTGGTTTATTTAGCTGCTTAATACAGTGCTCCCATATGTCCAACATAATAGGGTCATGAGAGCTATTAGAGGCACACTCTTGGCAACTTCACTACCTTGCCTCTCGGAGCTGCAATATAGCTCCTCCAGAAATAAGAAGCCAGGAGACACTATTTAAAAAATTCAATAAGATCAATAAGATAAGGCACTTCCCATTACCCAAAATAGTCAAGGCCAGTGCTATTATCTGACTCAGGTTCAAAGTTCTGAC
>JAQJVL010003278.1:0-64728 GCA_035578905.1 Stictocephala bisonia | reverse complement strand
ATAAACATGGTAAAAGTTAGGTTGAGAGTGTATTTTATATAGTATTATGTGAGAATAAAGTTCATTTTATATAGTATAACAAGGCTAATAGTGTATTTAAAAAAAAAAAAAGGGGGAATTTGAGGGAAATTTGAGGGAAATTTGGGAGGGTAGGTGGTAGCACTGTGTCCGGCAGCCATTTTGGATCCGGCAGCCATCTTGGATCCGGCCGCCATCTTGGATCCGGGGCCGCCATCTTGGGTATTTAGTCGTAATTATCGTCAATTAAAATCGATTAAGGTCAATTAAATATCGGTTAAGGTCATTAAAAATCGATTAAAACCCCATTAAAAACTCATTAAGGTCATTAAAAACTCATTAAGGTCACGTGACCTGGACCCCCACCCTCGGTCATCATCGGAACGAAATCTCATCATTGGGACGGATTAGAACCGCCAAAACCCTACTACTCAACTCTCAAATTATCAAGCCATACTCATACTTTGAACCTTTTCTCATAACAGATACGTATAACAATAAAGTGTATCTGATTTTACTTCTCTATGCTAGTGGAATTTTTGATATGTCTTGTAAAAACAGTTTTATACTATCAGCTTTTTTTTAATTGTACAATTTGACCATTGTAACTATTATAAACTCATTCAAATTCCGTATTGTAATTTATTATTATTATTATATGTATCGTTATTAATTGCTCTGTACTTTTTTCCGTTATTTATTAATTTGTTAATGCCAACGATAATATTGTTATTATTTTTATTGTAATTGTTAATACTTTTCTCCGCACCAATTAATTGTTTCATAATATTGTTTTTATATATAATCTGATTTCAATAATTTTGCTATTAATTCATAAATAAATTTCAGTATGGGCAGTATCGTAATTCAGATTATAAAATAAATAATTACTGTTCAGTGAATTAACTTTGGGAACACATAATAATTTTTGTACTAATTTAAAATGCATGTAATGATTAATGCAAATGTAATGCTTCATTTTAAGTGACTTGCTTACTGTTACATGGCTTTATAAATTCGTCCAATTAGTAATTTTAACAGGATTTTGATTTCATTTAGTTCACTAGTATATTAATATGTTATACATAAATAGTTCATTTAATTTAGAAGCTAATAAGTTAAACCTAGTTACGATTCATCTGTAAGACAATAATGGCGACGAAGGAAACTGTTCAACAATGCTTCTAACTGTTAAATACTACTGACATTGGACTTGTCCTTGTAGCTGCTATGCTTATCTGATCTTTCCTCTTCATTCCAGTAGCGTTTTTAAATCAGGTATACACAATGTTATTAGTGGAGGTGTAAATGTTGCATATAACTAATATTTATCTTGTTAACTACAAACATAGATCACATATTAAGTTTTGTCTGTTTTACTTAGTACAGTTTATACGCACAACAGTCACTTGTAGCCACTGAATGTGCCTTAACTACATCATTCAACTTACGTTACACAAGTTTAATTTGTACAGATATAACTGAACAAATATACAATGGAATTTTTTAAATGAGAAATTCAATAAATATCAAACACGAAATATGTATTTAAGGGCAGATATAATCTCTTTCTAACAATGTTGGTGAAACTGTTCTGAGGTCAGAATGTCGATGTAGTAAAACTTCTTATGACCTGACGTTCTACCAGTCTCCCAGAACATTAGCTATGTAGAATATGCAATACTCATGTCCAACCAACTAATTTTTGCTTTATATATATATACATATACATATATATATATATATATATATATATATATATATATATATATATATATATTCTATTGAAAAGTTCATAAAACTTTTTTTGTGTAGCCTAATCAAAATGTGAAAATATTACTACCAATATTCGTACGAGCAGACTAGAAAGAAAACTCCGTTACATTATCAAAAAACACACTCTTTTTCATACAAACATTGTAATCCTCCCCGCAACATCAATCAAAAATATTTCGATAGTATTTTAAAAGCTGTTTAAGTGTAAAACAGTTTAAATATTTTCCAAATACATTAGATTGTATGGTTTGGGGTGTTGATTGTAATACATTAGAGATGTCTGGGGTGTCCGTGTTAGGTGGTAGTCAATGTCCGGGTGTTGTGTAGGGAAGATAACTAAGTATCAAGCTTGTCTTTAGCTGAAAATCACACCAATACTACATGGTTCGGATTCCACGTAAAGCTGTAGGTTAGTTAGTTCCTCTGGCTGTTGGTCTCCTTCTAAATGGCTAATTCTAAGGAACAGTCGACCTTAGCTAGTAACAAAGACTACACTCATTCACCACTTATATTCGCCCATATGTCACGATCGTCATCTTACTGATGAAAAATAAAATAGTGAATAATAAAAGCAATACCTACGACAGTTTTGCTATAAATTAGCCTGTTTCGTTAATTATTGAAACAGTTTACCACCATTATATATATTCTATATATATATATATATATATATATATATATATATATATATATATATATATGGTATATTATGACCGAAGGTCCTAATAACCTTCCTGGTTTTGATGCACGTTTTATTCCACCGTTCCATGAGCTTGACAAAGCTTGGATGATTTGTCGGTAAAGTGCTGCCTGGTCCTGTTCCAATAGCGACCGTTTGTTCATTTGCCTCTGTAATGACCAGTTTTTACACTACAATACTTCCATTTCCGGGTCGTCAAATGTATATTCATCCCGCAATCTATTATGGCGGGGCATTCTTCTGTAAATGAAGGCTCAGCTTTTAGTGGTTTGAATTGGAACTCTGACATTTAATGTAGGGATTACTATTGTTATTGATTGTGTTGTAGAAAGGCATTGGGATAATTTGAATTCTTTTAAAAGTAAATATGGAATTAATCATTACATTTATAAATCTAGTGGAGGGCTAAGGAACAATACGTATAAAACAAACAATTGTCTTTGCCAATAGAACATTGATGGTGGTTGTAAAGCAATTTATACAGATTTGACTGAGTACTAGGCAGCACTATTTTATTCATATTGTGACTCTGGTAACTTTATTTTCCTGTGAAATTGTGTTCCATTGAACTACCCCTTTGTGATGTTACGTAACTATACCTCTCCATTAGTCAATGACTTTTGAAAAATGGTCTATGTTTTATATTAACAGTTTTATTCTTTATCAACAGTTATCTTTTTCGTTTATAATATTGAGTGATATCAATAAAAATGTACTGTGTTATAGTTTCGAAATAAGAAAACAAATACCAGTATTTATGCCAGGGTACTAAACTTATGTCAATTCTATATTAAATTAGCATACTTTATATACAGTATTGTTAACTGTTCGTAATGATATTGCATTTATAATGTATGATTATTAAAAATTATGAGTATTAAAAAATTTCCTCACTCAATTTTCATCAATATATTGTATTGTTAACCTTTCATAATGATATTACATTTACAATGAATGATTATTGTAATGTAATGAAAAGTTATGAGTAGTGAAAAATTGCCTCATACAATGTTCATCAAGAGCTCCCAAGCTGTTTTATTCTTCAAACTGAATTCTTAAAACAAATCTTGTATGAATATTAATATTTTATACTATTCGGAGTTTAGATACTGACACAGCTTGTGCGCATTTCAAGGCAAATGTGAATGACTACTTCATTGTAGGATGAGTGGGGATGACCTGTGTAGTATAGATACTAAAGGAGTTCAAATTAGCTCAGAAAGTCCCATTTATTAATCACCCAATAGGCAGATCAACTAAGGAACCTTACATGGAATGTGTACTTTGAAGTATTTTACTGATTGTCGACTAAAGACAAGCCTGAAACTGAGTTCTCTTCCTTACACCGAGCGTATTCTTCATGTAAACAGAAGAGAAATAAAGCTCAAAGGGTTGAGTTGATAGTTGTGTTGATTAAATTGATAGTTTAGTTGCCTGTTTATTTGTCCTGGGCTATTAACTTAAATACATACAAAGTAGGAGTTAGTGGAAATTTGTTGTAAAGACACGTTCGTCCGAGTAATATACGGAATATATTCCTATATAATATGTTGGAGTGTTTTATACTAGAATATATGAGGGTATGTTCTACAAGAATATGTATTAGTATATTATACAAGAATAATTGGGGGCATATTGTTTTATATTGCACAAAAATTCATAAATAAAAGCACAAATCGAGTTATAATCAAATTAAATAAAACTTTTTTAACATTTGGTGGAAAAATAACCTAACAGTTTTATCGCATTGTGAACCAGTGAACACTCGAAGTTCTATAAATGCTCAATTTGTTGAATTAAACCGAAAATACTTGCTAGCTTAAATTAACTCTGCAAAAGTTTTTTACTAATTTTATTTTGAAACACTTACCAAACTGTAATATTAAATGTTTAAATTAGTTTCCCGTATTGCGAACAGTCTAACAGTTATTTGTACTTTCTGAAACTTTTCAGAACAGTTGTAGTTGAAATATCCAATTTATTTAACAATATAATTACTAGTACTTTCAAAAATGTATTTATAGAATTGAATTTTACAGCTTCTGTACAATGTTCCACTTTACTGATATCCTTTATAACGTTCTGTATAGCTTCTGTCAAATGATCCACGTTGCTGATATCCTTTATAATATTTCTGTACAGCTTCTGTCCAATGCTCCACGTTGCTGATATCCTTTGTATTGTTTCTGTACAGCTTCTGTCCAACGATCCACGTTGCTGATATCCTTTATAATGTTTCTGTACAGCTTCTGTCCAATAATCCACGTTGCTGATATCCTTTGTAATGTTTCTGTACAGCTTCTGTCCAATGCTCCACGTTGCTGATATCCTTTATTATGTATATTTGTGATAAAACATTATTATAATAAAACCAATTATTCCTTTTTGTGATAAAACATATTTTGCAATGAGACATCTCATATATCGTTGTGACACCATACATCCCACACAGAAACAACGACTTTATGAACAATTAGAGAAAGTACTGTCAGTTGTATTTCTACGAAGACTTTCCACTGATACACAGTTTCAATTGTGCTATTGAATGTGACTGAGGAATGAAAGAATATTGAATGTCTCTATTGACCAATCAAGTAAATTGTACTTTTAATGGTCTCCGCCATACATGGGGAATAAGTTATAACCAACTCGATGCTTATAAATAACGATTATTTAGAACCTGTGGAACTGAAGGAAAACAACGACAAAGCAAAAGTTCACTAACAAAATATAAAAACCCTTTTCCGTTAACTTCTCTCGTCTTATTTCACCTGTCACTATTTATACACTAGGCTAACTCTTGTGCTAGTATTACGCACTTGAGACGTGACAACTGTTACTATAGTTCTCATTTAATACAGTTAAGATTTTTGTATCTATGGATTCTACGTTAGTTGCCGGAAACAGTGACATGTATCAATCATGAATTGTTCGATTCGATTTAATGAGCTCGAATAGTTAAATGTTCAATTAACTTCTTTTGTCATATTTTCAAAACCACGTTATTGTTGTGAATCCTTCGTGATAAATTATTCATGTTTATTACGCTCATATATCTTTATAAAAGTGTTTATATATTGATTTGCTTATTGATAGAGCGTGTTTTCTAAAATGTTAGCAATGTTAGTTGATCATCAATTACGTTTAGCTATAGGATAGTATTCCTTTAATATATGACATTATTCCTTTTAATCTCTTAATACATAACCAAATATTTATGTTAAAAACCTGACTTGGCCCCTAATCTGTACACCTAACTACATTAAAATGTATAACAATATTGTAATAAACTATTTGTTAACATTTTCAATCAGCACCCTTTTACACATTATATTTATTAAATTTGGGCCCTCCAACTGTTAATACAAATAAAAATAAATGTTATATATAAGTGAGACTTATTAAATATATTACTAAGTCATATAATAAACAATATATAAATCGGGTGTTAAATTTAAGAACCTCACTTTCAGTAATAACGGAAAAAGGAATTAAAAATAAATGAACAGTTCGTTACCTTATTTGTTATTTTGTATACCAGATAACTTGTAAAGAACTTTTCACGGTGTTTTTTAATGCTTATTACTATTGGGTATATACTTTTAAAACAAATTTAACGGAACACACATTTATTATAGTATAAATAATATTGCTAAACTTATGTTCTGTGTAGCTTCTTTGTTTCTAATTTTTACCAACACAACAATACATAAGTAATAAAAAAATTACGTTGTTATTGGAAATTGTATTTATTAAACTTAAATGTATGTAAAACCCCGTATTTAGGCCTATAAAGGTGTAAAGTAAGTACAGATACATGAGGGGGTAGTAAAAAGGCACATACCTAGCAAACTAACTGCATAGACCATTACGTGAGTGGGGTGGTAAAAAGGCACATACCTATCAAACTAACTGCATGGACCATTACGTGAGGGGGTGGTAGAAAGGCACATACCTAGCAAACTAACTGCATAGACCATTACGTGAGGGGGTAGTAAAAAGGCACATACCTAGCAAACTAACTGCATAGACCATTACGTGAGGGGGTGGTAGAAAGGCACATACCTAGCAAACTAACTACATATACCATTACGTGAGGGGGTGGTAAAAAGGCACATACCTAGCAAACTAACTGCACAGACCATTACGTGAGGGAGCGGTAAAAAGGCACATACCTAGCAAACTAACTGCACAGACCATTACGTGACGGGGCGGTAAAAAGGCACATACCTAGCAAACTAACTGAACAGACCATTACGTGACGGGGCGGTAGAAAAGCACATACCTAGCAAACTAACTGCACAGACCATTACGTGAGGCGGCGGTAGAAAGGCACATACCTAGCAAACTAACTGCACAGACCATTACGTGAGGGAGCGGTAAAAAGGCACATACCTAGCAAACTAACTGCATAGACCATTACGTGAGGGGGTGGTAAAAAGGCACATACCTAGCAAACTAACTGCATAGACCATTTAGTGAGGAGGGTGGTAAAAAGGCACATACCTAGCAAACTGACTGCATAGACCATTACGTGAGGGGGCGGTAAAAAGGCACATAACTAGCAAACTAACTGCATAGACCATTACGTGAGGGGGGTGGTAAAAAGGCACATAACTAGCAAACTAACTGCATAGACCATTACGTGAGGGGGGCGGTAAAAAGGCACATAACTAACAAACTAACTGCATAGACCATTACGAGAGGGGGGTGGTAAAAAGGCACATAACTAGCAAACTAACTGCATAGATCATTACGCAGCTTTAATTATTAATTATTAAATACATGAATTAAGATACTAGACTTAATTACTGGATATTGCTATTCGGTCAAGGTCAGACCCTAAGAACTAATCTTTAGGGAACCAATTATATGATATTAAGTTCCAAGAGACAGTTTATTAGCTTTACAGGACTTCAAATAACAACGTAACTAAGGCGCTATGAGCATTCATTGGCTTTGTTGGATCGGATTGACCGCTATGACTATTTAAGCACTACGTGTTTTTCTAATACCACACCGTAGCTCATAGGAATAACTAATATCGATGATCATAATGCCCATTTACTTTTACCCACTAAAGTCCTAACGTTTCTTTACCCCATTGTAGAATTGTTCCTGATTGTTGGAATGCTTAAAAACGATGTTATATGAATATTTTTTATTTATTTTTAACTATTATTTAATTTAATTAGTTAATTAATTAAAATTAAAACTATTTGTAACAAATCCAATTGTAAATCATTGGTGTCCCTCAAGAATCAATATTAGTTCCAATTGTTTTTATTTATTATATAAAAAACGTTGGACGATCTCTTAAAGATATCCCACACAAAAACTTATGCTTATATGCAGATAATCCTAATTTAAAAATATCAACAAAAGATGTAAATGAATTTGAATATTTATGAAAGATTGAACTAACACACATTACACGTTTTTTAAATAAACATAACGTAACATAACATTAAATATTGAAAAAACAAAATTAATTTCTTTTAAAACTATACAAAACAATAAAATAGACACTAAATAATATAATATGTAATAATTAAAATACTGAAAAACATAACTGCACAAACTTCCTTGGCATGAATATCGACCAAAATGTAACTTGGAACGAACACAAAAAAAATTATTTCTAAAATAAATTCAGGAATACATGCACTTTATAGAATGTAATTTGTATGTAATAGTAAAACACTAAAAGCAATTTGTAATGCATATGTACATTCTCACATTTCTTATGGTATTTGCTTATATGGCACAACCAGTAAACCTAAAAGAAATAACCAGTAAACAAAACAAAAAATGGCCATAAGAATCATGAACAAATTAAAATAAGATCAATCGTCTAAAATTGTTAACAAAAATGTGAAAATTCTCACAGTATGTGTATAGTACATTTACGACACAATTTTATTCATAATGAAAAATCCAACAGAAATTAATAATACTTTGCAGATACCTAGTTATAATTCAAGAAATAAAATTCACATCATAGTCTACATTTTTATAAAAAAAAAGAAACATACATAGGATAATCTTTTTTTTTAGATCTTTATTAGAAATTATAAACAAAGAGAACAACTTTAATAAATTCAAAATAAAACTAGAAAAATTCTTAGCTTATGCTTCGCTATACTCAATCGAAGGATTCTAAAAAATAAAAATCCAATAAAGAAGAAGAAAACAAAATAAAATAAAAATAAATAGAACACAACAATCGAAATTTCAATTTAAGATACATCAAGAAAAAATGAAAAAACTTCAAAGATGCTACCATTGAACTACATTGGCTCTGTGATATATATATATATATATATAATTTAGGTGGCTCTTCCCCTGGCGTCCAAGAGCTGTCTCTACTGGTGGAGATACCACGGCCAAGACGCCCACTTACACAAACAGGTGGTCGGAAGCAGCGAGTAAAACAAAAAGCCACGAGCTATGCCCACGTGATCTATAAGAACGCCCACTAAATTTAGCTAAGAAGACAATAAAAGTGTCGGGATATACATACATAATATACAGATATTGACGATTAGAAACAGTTTACGGTCACCATTAGAAAAAAAGCATATTTTTGTGTGTGTGATAAATTTACAAATTTATGTTTTATTTAAAATTATTGTGATTTTGGGCTTAGGTCATTTTTTCTCATTTTTTTGCATTTGAACTTAACTATTATTTTTATCTTATGATTAAGAAATATTTTTATACATTTCCTAGTGTTGTGTTTTGTTTTATACGGGTTTGGAAATGGAATACAAATTAAATGTAATAAAATAACTGAATTATGAACATGTAAAAAAATTGAGAAATCACTTTTAATTAAATTGATTTAATTAAATCAATTTAAATTGATTTAATTTAAATTGAATTAAATCAATTTAATTCAAAACCACTAAATATAAACATAAAAACCTACCTACCACTAAATATAAACCTACCACTAAATATAAACATAAAAACTGTTTAAAGCAGATCCTTAAATATAATTTTAATATTTTTTTTGAAAATGCTATATTTTGTAAAGAGAAAAGTTACGCAGTAAGGTTCTTACAGAATACATTCACAGTCTACGTAGAAATTTTCTTTTTTTTATTATTATTAAGTTTTAATTATTTGTCTATTAAATTTTTATTATGAAAAAACTAAAATTTCTGAAAAGCTTAAATTTCGTATTTACGGACGATGTGAGATTTAGTTTTGTTATGTACGAGTAATTAACTTTCTTCTCCCATAGCTTACTAGTAGTAGGGTTATGGCGACTTACCAACGCCCCATGATGAGTTTTCGCCAAATGAAGAGTCGAGGGTGGGGGAAGTCACGTGACCGGATCCAAGATGGCGGTGGTAACGTGACTGGATCCAAGATGGCGGTCCCCAGTCATGCCAACCTGGTGGAAATTTTCCCTTCCAAAATTTCCCTCAAATTCCCAAATTTCCCTCAAATTCCTTTTTGTACTATATAAAATATACTATTAGCCTTGTTATACTATATAAAAGACACTCAAACAGTTTATATTGTATTGCATGCGTATCTGTATACGTGTACCAAATTTGAGCGAAATCGGACGGTAAGTAACGAAAATAGATCCGGAGTGGTGGGGGTAAAGATAAGTTCAAAGGTGTTATTTGTGGGAAAATTTTGTTATAGGTAGGTCGGAAATGGCGTACACCGGTGGGCCGGTAAAGACTTTCGGGGGGTCGAAAAAAAATGTCCAAGGCTCTAGGACGCACAGTTTTCGAGATATAAGCTCTCAATATCTATCTACTCGAGAATGTATAATACTAGAAATGCCTGTAGAAAATGTTTTTCTTCAATATCTTGGTGAAGGTAAGATAAGTTAGGTTATGTTCCTAGAGAGTAAAATGAATTTATAGGTTATGTATACTTACTATACGGTTGCAATAGATGCGTTGTAAATAGCGGAGCTGCTAGATGTGTCTTGTTCAAAAGTCTGAGACTGAATGAGGTTTGACCTGAAATCATCGTAATATATATATATTACTACTACGTGAATCAAAATATTATTTTATTAGATGCTACTACGTTAATCAAAAAATAACAAAAGATCCTGCTATATTTTAGGTCGTAAGTGAGGTTATGTTAGTAATTTGTCTACTTGAGGAATTAAAAAAGAATTGAACATAGTACATTTAGGGTCTGCTAAGTTCTAAAATGTGAGGTTATGTTCCAGACTTACAATAAATGAAGTCTCAAAAAGTGAGGTTATCTTCTCTTAAACTTACAATAAATAAAGTCTCAAAAAGTGAGGTTATCTTCTCTTAAACTTACAATAAATAAAGTCTCAAAAAGTGAGATTATGTTTCAGACGTCTGACTGATTCTGTACGAAAGCGTCAAAGTTCATGTCTGTATATTGAAATTGTTATCATGAGAAAAATTTACAAGACCAGAAAGTGGCTCAGTGTTAGACACATCGGTGTTCTAACACGGCACTGGGGAGGGTAAAAGCAAGCTAAGGGAACCTAGTGACGACTCCTAACGGCAGTTGCCTTATGAGGAAAAGCCAGTGCGTCACACGCTGGCCCCACCCGGGTATCCGCTGCCAAGTCGAAGTTGGCCGAGAGTGCGTCCCACCACTCTCACAGAATCCCCCGCGAGTCCTTTAGCAAACTTTAGCCTTGCAAAGTTGGCTAAAGGACTGATCGGTGTTTAAAACTGGCCGAATCACAAGGACTCAAGGCCTGTTTCTAACACCGAACGTATATTTTCTAAATACTCACCAACAGAGAAGTTCTGTGCAGGCAGGAATCAGGGAGTCAGGAGAGAATAGTACTTGCCGCTCGAAGGCTCGTCGACAACTGATCACCGACCGATCTGCTTACACAGGACCTCGACGATTGCTGAAGGTTCCCGACAATCTCCGGAACATCCCGAGGATATTCTCCGAAACAGTCAATACATTTCCCGTAAAAAAGTGGTTTTTTGCTTATATCTCGAAAACGATGCGTCCTAGAGCCTTGGAAATTTTTTTCGACCCCCCCAATATCTCTACCGGCCTACCGGTGTACGCCATTTTCGACCTACCTATAACAAAATTTTCCCACAAATAACACCTTTGAACTTATCTTTACCCCCACCACTCCGGATCTATTTTCGTTATTTACCGTCCGATTTCGCTCAAATTTGGTACACGTGTACAGATACGCATGCCATACAATATAAACTGTTTGTATTATGTATATGTCGTCTCTGGACTTATCTTTACCCCCACCACTCCGGATCTAGTTTCGTTATTTACCGTCAGATTTCGCTCAAATTTGGTACACGTGTACAGATACGCATTCAATACAATATAAACTGTTTTAGTGTCTTTTATATAGTATAACAAGGCTAATAGTGTATTTTATATAGTACAAAAAGGGAATTTGAGAGAAATTTGGGAATTTGAGGGAAATTTTGGGAGGGAAAATTCCCACCAGGTTGGCAGGACTGGGGGCCACCATCTTGGATCCGGTCACGTGACCACCGCCATCTTGGATCCGGTCACTGACTTCCCCCACCCTCGACTCTTCATTTGGCGAAAACTCATCATGGGCCGTTGGTAAGTCGCCATAACCCTACTACTCTTACTTGATTTTGGAGCTCATGTGTTGCGCGTTTATTTAACTTTGGCAGTTGAACATTAAAATAATTTTGGCAGAACTTGTAGTTTTTAAAAATGACGAATTCCAAACCAATGTAACTTTTATGTCAACGTCATCAAGTGGAAAATATTTTTATTCCATTATATTCCAATAAAATAACACAAAAACTATGCTTTAAATGAAAATTGGCTAAAGCCACAAACCACCTCTTACCGATGGATCACAAACAACACTGATGTGGTGTTGTCAATGGAAAACGTATTATTAATATTGGTACAATTCTGTTGATACAAACAAACCAAATTATTGCAATATGTGGTTCCAATTGTGAATGTTAGCCTACTAATATAATATGTGATTCCAATTGAATCAGTGGTTTTGAAAAGGGCATTAGTCAAAGAACCCTAACTTTTGGGGAATAGAAAACAACTGATTCCTTTTAAAACTATTAGTTGTACTTTAATGAAACTTTTTTCCTAAATTATACTAAATAAAAGGAATATTGTAAAATTTTTTTGTAATTTTTACGTTAATAATGGGCTAGTATTAATTATTTTTTATGTGTGGACTAATGTCTTTTTCAAAAGTAATAAGGAAAAAATATTAAACCAACTGTGATATAACAAAATATGTATTTTCCATACAAAAATGTGTTCAAATTTGAAATAAAATAAATTTCAAGTTTAAACAACATTAAATGAGAATATAAGTTTTAACTGATTATTTGTTATCTCCTATTCATCTTCAACCCCTTCCGCAGTAGGCCATTCACTAATTTCATCATAAAACGGGATATGCTCTTCAGGAATGTATTGCTTCAGTTTCCTAACGTCCTCAACTTTATTTGGGTTTATCGGACATTTGGCCTCGTATGCCTTCTCAGTGGGAAGTGGTACCGGTATATCATCATTTTTCTGTAGCTTGAAGGTATGGGTTTTCAAGCCATCAATGAACTCATAAGTTTTTAACCGTAACTCGACTTCCTTGTTCTTTTCACAGACAAACATGTAATAGTTTGAAATGCTAAACACTTCTTTTTCATTTTTGGGAACTTTCTTACCTCTTGATTCAACGGATAACACTTTTCTTTTATAGAACTGCGGCCATCAGTTTTTAAAGTTGGTAGAAAAACTCTCTTCATGCAAAACACTAGTGAATTTACAGGCAGAGCTTGCCTCCACTACCATTTTTGCATACTCTTCCGGGGTATACACTGTCACATTTTTTTATGTGCCTCTTTATTACGCCAAAATTCCTATCACACGGGAGGAAGGAATGTCCTCTGACCGGATAGTACTGGATAACCTTCTGAAATCGTCCAGAGGAAACTAGTGTCATAAGGAAACGAATCACCGTATTGTTACGGTTTTGGCCTCCTGTTGCATCAGAAAACAAATGTAGCTCTTTTGCTGTTGGAGGTACATTGTTAGTAATATAATCATTGATGAAAGTACAAACCTCATTTGGCCCCCTCTTTCCTAGACCCTCGTGGTAGAGGTGGAACTCTGATGTTCCTTTTTTAACATCATACATGCAGAATACATACACCCACAGTTGCCGGAGATAGAACACTTTCTGAACAGGAATATGTGGCAATGGGAGGTTTTGCATATAGTCAAAACAAATACATGCAATATCATCTCGAATCTCACACTTCTCTTTAAGTTCATTTAACTTTTTATAGAATTTTTTGGACCTGTTTTTGTGTACTAGTAGCTCTGCAGCTACAGCGCGTTTTGCATTGTCATTGAGGAAATTACTTTTAAGTTTTAGGCCCAATTTCTCACATGTGGCACACACATCTTTCTGAGGTCTACCAAAGGCATAACCAAAGTTTTCGTTGAAATATTTTAGATAAAAACCATAAGTAACTTTGATATCCTGATATTTTGAACGAAAAAGAGAGAGCATTATTTTTACTGTGAGTTCTGCATTGAGGTATTTGATGTTCCGATTGGCGTATCTAGTCTCCTTAACAGGAAAAGATTTAATGTGTTCATGTATTTTCTCAATTACTTCTCCAGCCACGGCCTTAGTCCTACTATTACTACTCTTATCTCGTCTTTCTTTTGGAGTTTCACCTGCAACCAACAATGATAACAGACGCCTTACTCTTTTTGCTGTCACTCCATACAAACTCAGGAAAGCCTTTTTGCACACTTCTTCCTTTTTTCCATCACAAAAAACACTGTAAAGAGCATTACAAGCTCGGGATTTAGGGTTATCAGTCCGTGGTCTTGTGCGATGAACATCTACTTTAGTAATCAGTCCTTGAAGAAAAACATCTTTTTCCGTTTTGGTCTCAAAATCATGTAATGTTTTTAAAATTGAGATTTTGTCTACATCACTGAACTTCTGGAAGCTCTTCTTCTTGCAACTAAAAAAATAAGTTATTGTTAGTAACGTAAATTTAGTGTAAGACTAGTGTAGGGTATCGTACCCTGGGTTTGTTAATGTAGGCTAAGGTAGCTGAAAAAATAGGTAGGTCTATGCTAGTAAGATAAATTTAGTGCAGACCAGGTTTATGTTAGTGAGTTTGATGTCAAAACTTACCTATAGCCTATAAATTTTAACTATTGCCTATAAGACTACAGTTGGTTGAGCCTAACTTTGAAATAAATTCACTAAAATCACCTTAGACTGTAATAAACTTATCCTACTGTAAATATTATTTGTAATAATAAATATAACTAACATTGATCAAATTAAGTAAAATGGTTATTGGTTATCAACTTACTTGCAATCAGGTCCAGTTGACCTTGGTTTGACAATCTTCCTAACATGATTGACATGTTCTAATCCCTTGATTTTACATTTCTTTATTACGTTTTGCTTATAACAATCAGGATTAGTGACTCCCCTTTTACGTTTTCTAACATTTTCATTTTCAGTAACCACCTCTAAATCACTCATTTTGCAGCAATGAACTAACCTTAAAAGATTGGGACTGAAACAAACAAGATCAGCTGCTGACAATAGCGTCATACTTGGCAGCGCATGTGCAGCTGTTTTGAAAAAGTCATCAGTCCAAGACTGATGCCCCTTTCAAAACATACGAAAATTACAAACCTTGACTACGCCCATTAGTATACATTGGACTGATGGCCTTTTCAATACAAATGTAGGCCTACCCGTATAGAACACGATGCAACTGTTATGTCATTTTACAAAAAATATGGACTAATGCCCTTTTCAAAACCACTGATTCAATTGTGAATGTTAGCCTACTAATATAATATGTGGTTCCAATTGTGAATGTTAGCCTACTAATATAATATGTGATTCCAATTGTGAATGTTAGCCTACTAATATAATATGTGGTTCCAATTGTGAATGTTAGCCTACTAATATAATATGTGGTTCCAATTGTGAATGTTAGCCTACTAATATAATATGTGGTTCCAATTGTTAATGTTAGCCTACTAATATAATATGTGGTTCCAATTGTGAATGTTAGCCTACTAATATAATATGTGGTTCCAATTGTGAATGTTAGCCTACTAATAAAATATGTGGTTCCAATTGTGAATGTTAGCCTACTAATATAATATGTGGTTCCAATTGTGAATGTTAGCCTACTAATATAATATGTGGTTCCTGTTGTGAATGTTAGATAATATGTGGTTTCAATTGTGAATGTTAGCCTACTAATATAATATGTGGTTCCAATTGTGAATGTTAGCCTACTAATATAATATGTGGTTCCAATTGTGAATGTTAGCCTACTAATATAATATGTGGTTCCAATTGTGAATGTTAGCCTATTAATATAATATGTGGTTCCATATTACTTGTTTGTAGGATAACGTTTGATTAAGATATATCAAATATTATTGAAAACTTAGGTCTTGTAATGTTTGAAATATTTTGTTAAAACTTTCATAAAAACTTATACAAGGTCGGAGAAAATATGGAAACGCTTTTACAACTTTTGTATGACTTCACTAGTAAAAGTGAAATCTTGTACATGACCATGATACGAAGAACCTACTTTTTGACGCTATTAGTGACTTTCATCTTGTTAGGGCATGGTCTACGAGGAGTTGAACAAAAATCTTCAGTGTAAGCCTGGATCGAGTTTGATATCAAATGAAAGGTATATTTAGGGGGAATAAACTGCCACAAACCGAACTTCAAAAGTTTTATCCTTTCGATTTGAATTTTTAGAATAACTGTGTCCCATAAAGTGTAATTTTTTATTAGCATAATTTACTTGAAACCGTGAAATCGCGAAGAAATAATGTTGATCAAATTAGTTACTTTGAAATTCAAATGACCGCTACTATGGAAAGTATAAAACTTTCGAAGTCCGGTTTGTGGTAACTCATTTATCTTAAATAGAACTTTCATTTGATACCAAACTCGACCCAGGCTTACATTGAAGATTTTCCTCCTGAAACGATTAAATGTCGATAATGGTTACAAAGAGTAGGTTTGTATAGGTTTTGTATGGTTTGTATGAGTATTGTTTGTAGCAATTAGCGTATGGTCAACCTCCTCTACAAAAGACATTTTTTGCGTCTAAACATTGTCTACAGAAGCTACATAGTAAGGTAAAACATCGTCTATTTGTAGAGTTAAATAGTTTATTGCATTGTTCATCTTTCTTTGGGGCAGTGGAACATATTTGATGAATGTTATTCTGCTCCTTGCCGAACCTGGTTAAAGTTATTATTGTGGAGGTGGTAAGCTCCTTGTATACATGTATTTAACTCCTAAAAGCTATATGTTTTGTAGTTTATTTGCTTTTAAAAAAGTCTTGTAAAATTACTGTAGCTTTTACCTTTTCAAGTAGGTTTAAATTCTAGTTATTTTACAATCTACCTTCTCATTCAATTTTTTTCTTTTATTGAAAGTTTCCTCTTTTCTGGACATTGTTTAGTTTTATTACTATTTTTTTCCTTTTCCAATCTATTACATTTGTGTCTCCTTTATTTAGGTTTTCTTTTGCCAAAATACATTATACATTAGGAAGACAAGCATGCTTCTGACTATAGCACTTCAGTTACTGGGATTCCAAAAACACCATTTTTTAATACTAATTGGTAAATTTTAAAATTATTGATTAATTTAAACTCTAACTGTAACAGATAACATATATTACAAGTAATTGATTGATATGTTGTATTTTATCTTCCATACGACATTATTTAAGTTAAACAAGACAATAAAATGGAAAATAAATGAAAACAGATGGTTGGGTTTATAGGTAATGTTTTCCCTGTCGAAAAAGTGTATTAGTTACAAAAGGAAAAAATAACCAATGTTTATCCCGAAATAAAATGAAGTGATTACAAATGCATGGACTCTTAATTGTATTTCATCCAATGAAGCTCTAATGAAATTTTTTTTTACTAGCCACATTTTCAATTTGCCCAATAATTTCAAAGGTAATTAATATTCAATATGAATAAATAAGTAATAAAAGTCATAAAATTTTAAATTTTAGTACATGATCATACTATTAATTTCGAAGAGTTTAAAAATAATTATTATTATACTAATTAAAAAACGCCCTCTAGTCATATTTCAGTATTCATTTATAGGGTAATTTGACCCTTAACAAAGGTTTCTGCGTAGTTATGTTCTAACAATGGTTCATTTATGGTAGAAGAATCCAACACTACTGTACGTGTATAGACGGGTGGGTGGGCCAATACCACTGGACGTGTATAGGTGGGGGAGGGGGATTAACACCGTATATTTATGGGCGGGTGGGTGATCCTATATAACTGTACGTGTATGGGCGGATGGGTTAGTCAATGCCACTGTACGTGCAACTCGGCCAAATGGACTAATATACTGTAAACTTCAACTTAGAGTTACTTTTTTCTTTATTAGGCCTTACCAACTATAATTTAAATTAGGAAAACTTACACTCCCTTATTACGGAATTTGTTAAGAAAATTTTTAGTATATTTTCCCTATTCGAAAAATTATTTTAAATACATAGAAAACGTGCGTGGAAAATTCTTGTTATAGCATGCCAATTTTTTACTACTTAGTTAGGCTTCTTGAAACGTGAAAATTATAATATATTATTTATTTCAAACTGATTGTGGACAAGTATTATGTGCATTAATTTGAAAATAATTCAACTTGTATTGATATTATCAAAATAAAAATTGTGTCCACATGTTTGTTTATACATCATTTTTATTTTATACCTTACCGAGATAGTTTCGATTCATATGCATTCACTTCAATAGTTATAAAGTTGACTAGTTTCCCTCGTGAATTAATTGTGTATCACAAATAAAGGGCCGTTCTTATGACAGAGAGGAACAATGAAATATTGGAGTAGTCACATATGTATTTGGGTCTGACAAGGACAATATGTCATTCTGATTGGCAGATTACAATTAACGGTCCCTCATCAGACCCGGCGATACTGAATTGAAATATCATTACATTAATAGACTTGACAAATGTAGTTGGGACAGACAGAGGCTAACTATTCTATCAGCATCGACTGAATATTTCTAGAAAATGGGCATTCGTAAAATCTTATCCGCCAGAAACTAAGGGTTTCTTTGTAATAAAATGTTTAAGCTTTTTTTAAATAATTGCTTAGTATTGTGCCATAGCACATTTCGACTCAATCCTTCGTTCACCACCTCTCTCCTTTCTGTGTATACTTTGCTTGCGCGCGTGCGTGTGCGTCCTTTGTCTGTGCCTGTGTGCTCGTTGGTCGTTGGCTTGCTCAGCCGGCACATTTTTCCCTTCGCCTTGGCATGGCGTTTTCGCCTTGCCTTGTCACTTTGCTTCTAGGCTGTCTTTGATAGATAAGCTTTCTAGCGGCTAGTTGCTAAAAGAGTAAGTGTTCGAACAGAGTTCTGTTTCTCGTATTAGTAAAATGTATGTATGTGTTCAAAAATATTATTAATTGCGAGTAATAAACTTATATTTGTTTTAACATTTAAAACCATCTCTCTCTCTCTCTCTCTCTCTCTCTCTCTCTCTCTCTCTCTCTCTCTCTCTCTCTCTCTCTCTCTCTCTCTCTCTCTCTCTCTCTCTCTCTCTCTCTCTCTCTCTCTCTCTCTCTCTCTCTCTCTCTCTCTCTCTCTCTCTCTCTCTCTCTCTCTCTCTCTCTCTCTCTCTCTCTCTCTCTCTCTCTCTCTCTCTCTCTCTCTCTCTCTCTCTCTCTCTCTCTCTCTCTCTCTCTCTCTCTCTCTCTCTCTCTCTCTCTCTCGCTCTCTCTCTCTCTCTCTCTCTCTCTCTCTCTCTCTCTCTCTCTCTCTCTCTCTCTCTCTCTCTCTCTCTCTCTCTCTCTCTCTCTCTCTCTCTCTCTCTCTCTCTCTCTCTCTCTCTCTCTCTCTCTCTCTCTCTCTCTCTCTCTCTCTCTCTCTCTCTCTCTCTCTCTCTCTCTCTCTCTCTCTCTCTCTCTCTCTCTCTCTCTCTCTCTCTCTCTCTCTCTCTCTCTCTCTCTCTCTCTCTCTCTCTCTCTCTCTCTCTCTCTCTCTCTCTCTCTCTCTCTCTCTCTCTCTCTCTCTCTCTCTCTCTCTCTCTCTCTCTCTCTCTCTCTCTCTCTCTCTCTCTCTCTCTCTCTCTCTCTCTCTCTCTCTCTCTCTCTCTCTCTCTCTCTCTCTCTCTCTCTCTCTCTCTCTCTCTCTCTCTCTCTCTCTCTCTCTCTCTCTCTCTCTCTCTCTCTCTCTCTCTCTCTCTCTCCTCTCTCTCTCTCTCTCTCTCTCTCTCTCTCTCTCTCTCTCTCTCTCTCTCTCTCTCTCTCTCTCTCTCTCTCTCTCTCTCTCTCTCTCTCTCTCTCTCTCTCTCTCTCTCTCTCTCTCTCTCTCTCTCTCTCTCTCTCTCTCTCTCTCTCTCTCTCTCGCTCTCTCTCTCTCCTCTCCTCTCTCCTCTCTCCTCCACCCCCTCTCTCTCTCTCTCTCTCTCTCTCTCCTCTCTCTCTCTCTCTCTCTCTCTCTCTCTCTCTCTCTCTCTCTCTCTCTCTCCTCTCTCTCTCTCTCTCTCTCTCTCTCTCTCTCTCTCTCTCTCTCTCTCTCTCTCTCGCTCTCTCTCTCTCTCTCGCTCTCTCGCTCTCTCTCTCTCTCTCTCTCTCTCTCTCTCTCTCTCTCTCTCTCTCTCTCTCTCTCTCTCTCTCTCTCTCTCTCTCTCTCTCTCTCTCTCTCTCTCTCTCTCTCTCTCTCTCTCGCTCTCTCTCTCTCTCTCTCTCTCTCTCTCTCTCTCTCCTCTCTCTCTCTCTCTCTCTCTCTCTCTCTCTCTCTCTCTCTCTCTCTCTCTCTCTCTCTCTCTCTCTCTCTCTCTCTCTCTCTCTCTCTCTCTCTCTCTCTCTCTCTCTCTCTCTCTCTCTCTCTCTCTCTCTCTCTCTCTCTCTCTCTCTCTCTCTCTCTCTCTCTCTCTCTCTCTCTCTCTCTCTCTCTCTCTCTCTCTCTCTCTCTCTCTCTCTCTCTCTCTCTCTCTCTCTCTCTCTCTCTCTCTCTCTCTCTCTCTCTCTCTCTCTCTCTCTCTCTCTCTCGCTCTCGCTCTCTAATATTATATTATATAATCTCATATTATACGCATTAGATAAATATGGATCTTTCGTGATCAAAAGAAGATTACTTTAATTCAATTTCGTTTATGGTTTAAAAGGATTAAGTAGGCCTACGAGATATTTAGTACAATACCTGATCCACAGAAATAACCCAAACGAAGGTGGGTGTCGAGAGGTCCTTAGCGTAACTAAATATCACTAGGTGAAAAACAATAGGATAATATTGCTCTTATTCCTCCAACGTAGGCTTGAAAAAAGTTAACGCATAGTCTATTACGGTTCCATACAGTTGTTATATAACTCCCATTCAACTTGAAAATAATACTAACCTTATAATACAATTATTCTAGTACAGCTCAAAAAAAATAACGAGACAATTATTTAAACAACTACTCTTTTCTCCCCATTCACAATTAGTGAAACACTAAAAACTCTTCGAGTACTTTATTACATAATAGCCCAGCTGTTAAATAACAAAAATTTGTACCCTTTTTTGGTATTTTCATTAAACAGGCTTCAAACAGTTGTGTAACATCATTTCCTAATTAGAAGTCTTACAATTTCCACAGCTTTGAAACTGAGATGAAAACTGAAACCTAATTACATTTAGTGATTACTTTATAAAGCTTCTTAGGTTATTATTCAATTACTTTTAGACTGACAAATAAAATATAATTAAAATCTTAAGTTATTATTTTATCTAAATAGGTTGTTCTTAATTACTTGCAAACTCTAAACCATGTTAATATATATAAATTATTCGATTATTTATAACGATTGAACTACTTCTGACCAATTGATTAACAAGTGACATACTATAAAAGAATTGTTTTGCAGCCTCCATATTTTTCCTTTACCTGTCAAGAATATCTGTAAGAAGTTACAAGCGTTTGTTTGTTTAATTATTTATTTAAACCACTAAAATTAGGACCTACTAGGTGCTATTTTATTATTCAAACTATATTTAATTGGCAAACTACGTTGAAAAAAGAAATAAAAACAGTTTTAAAAGTCGAAACTAGGATATTAAAAAATATTGGTTGGTTAATTTGATTTATTTTGTTCAAGATATTCGACCTTTATGATAGCCAAACTGTATGAATTCAAGCCTGTAGCTTAATATTACTGAATAAAACATGGTTGTTATATCAATTATGGGAGACTTAAAGTTGGTGTTTTGAACTATTTGAGTGTCTAAAAATTATAAATGGCTAATATTATTGAAGAAATGCAAAGAATAAAAGTCTTATAGTTACATGTTCTATCAGAAAATATCATTAAATACAGTGTTCTATGGGAAATCATTCGTTATCCGCCACTTTGGAAAATAGCCTACTTGAAAATTATTAGAAACATATTTTTATTAATCAGGACAACGTAGGTGAAGTTCCCAATATAAAGTTTGTTGTACCATTTACTATCTTCTTCCTATCCAGACGTGAATACCAGGGCAATTGTCCTTTTTGCAGCCTGCTGAAGCCTGCTATTGTGTTGTTTTAGTGTATATGTTTTATTATCTGTGCTGTCAAGGTTATTTGTTTATTTTATTTTTTGTGTTTAAGTATAGGGGAATGTTTGCTTTATTTGTTTACACTACCATGTTCTTCAAAGAATTCGTTTACGCTGTAGTATGGCTTATCTAGGAGATAATTTTTGAGTTGATTTATAAAGTATTTTTATTAATTTTAGGTTTGTTGGTAAGAAAATAATCTCTTACCAAAGAGATCTCTTACTTTAAAGATTTTTTGCTCCCATAATTTGGAGAGTCTTACTGGTTTTTTTGAGCCTATGCTGGTTGAAGTTAAGATTTTTTGGGTACTTCTTTGAGAATAGTTATGACAGTCTTTTCTAAATATTAAGTCAGTTTTGCTTATATGTTTTACGGTTTCAAGGATGTAATGGGATGTTTGGGTTAAGATCTTATTTCTTTTTAACATGTGTCAGTAATGATCTTGGTAGTGGGACTCTTCAATTATTATTATTGTTTTTTTTTTTTTTTTTTTTTTTTAATAAAGATAACTACAGCTGATTCCCAAGCTATTATTCCAAATTGCAAATACGAAGCAAATAAGGCATATGTTACTATAGTAGTGTGGATCGGTTTTATTATTGTAGTATCATCAGCAAACATTATACATTTGTTGTTATTTGGTAGTGATGTTGGAAAGCAATTTACAATAGCCACGGGATATCTTGAGCCGTGGCGTAGGTCACGGTCAGTATAGGGGGAGAGGGATCTCTACCAAGAAACAGCGTTAAGCGTGCTACTAGCATTGCTGCAAACATCAAATCACCACACCCAAAAGCTACTTTTTTTATAACACAACTCCCATCTGATTACTTTCTGATATTTATTTGTAATCATATTACTTAGTATTATAATGTAAAAATTATACGTTATAATTATCTTTGTCTAATCTCTAATGAGGAAAATAAAATTTAATGTAATACCAAATAATTAAACCCCCCGTGTATGTAGGTTATGTTAATAAATGAGTTCTGTATAAGTTTTGGTTGTGTGCAGTCCGTAATTTAATTTTATAATAAGAAACACATACTCGTGAATAACTTTGTGAACAATATTCAATTGAATGTCTTTAATGACAGAAAGCTGTTTTAATTAAATTAATATTTAAATTATAATATATGTGGCTAAGTTATTAAATACATAACAACTAATACTATAAACAAAATTGTCTATATTGTGAAATTTTGTCTAGACCTATTCTATGATTTTCATCAGGTATAAGATTTGCTGAAGATTTGTTGTGTGTATTTAGGTTTATGTTCTCAGATTTTCTTATATTTATTAAGTAATGGTTAAATTTTTCATAAATTGCTTTAGGGTTTGTGATTGCTTTGCTATTTTGTTTTAGATTAATGGTTTTTTCTTTTTTATTTGTCGTTTTTCCTTCTTTATTAATCGTGCTCCATGCTGCTTTATTTTCTGTTTTGCGAGTTTATAGTGTTGTTAATGGTGTGGTGGAATTATTTTTCTTTAATATTTTTGTCATAGGTTTGTGTATGTGAGTTTTTCTTCAGGTATATTAGTCATGATATATTTGTTTTGTGCAATAGTTAATATATTTTATAGTTTTGTTTCTGTCTTGTCACAAAAAGTTGTTGTTGGTCTGTTGTGATAAGTTTTGTATGTTTTTGGAATTATTTTGTTCATTTCTTCGATAATGATATCTAATAAAATGTTATATTTATCATCCATTGTAGTGGCGTTATAAACCTCTGACCAGTTTTGTGTGTTTTGTAGGTCTGGAGTGTTCTAAATTGTTGGCCCGTTTTCACGTATAGATGTGCATAGAGTGTTTTTGTTTAGAGCGGGTTTTGTGTTTTTATTTATCGTTTCAGTATTGTTATTTAGTGTTGCAGCTTCTATTATTGTTTGGCTCCTAGTTTGTTGGAGTGATTGCCGTCTTGTTTGAAGCAGTTATCCGCGGAAGCAGTTGTCTATGGGTGATGTGAATAAAACCTGAAAACCCCAAGTGCCTACTCAATTATCGTCATTTGAGAGTGCCCACTCCAACATCGGTTGAATATAACACACAAAAATTATTGCCGGCGATTAAGCACTCCCACGATGAGTATACTTACGATTTGCGAATGGCCACTCCGATTTTAGTTGAATAAAACCGAGTGCCCACTCACAAAATGAAGTGTCCACTCGCGAAAAAGCGAGTCTGCTCCCTAGCAATCTCACCGTTGCCGAGTGTGTACTCAAGTAAGTTTATTATGGCTGAATCTATCCCAATACTTGCACGTACAATTTACAATGTTCGAAGAGAGTCAAGAAATGATGACTATTGATCATTAAACAGATTCGACAAGGAAAACATCTTGTACATTTGACTTTTCGATAATAATAGGATAGTATATAGAATTTTTAAAAATTTTAGCTGATTATCAGATGATTCAAATTTAATTTCATCTTCCATGTCGAAATAGAATCTTAGTTCAATAAATAAATAAGTTCAAAGTTCCTAATATAAAATTTACATATGAATTTAGAAGTCTTGAATTGTATAATATACCACAGTTCAGTAGTACATATGGTAAGAATTTGTTGAGTTATGCCTCTCCAAAGATTTTTAATAAGACCAATTGATTACCAATTTCAAAAATGAATATAAAAATTATATTTATTTTTTATTGTATATCTATTGCCAGTGAGATACCGAATATATATATATATATATATATATATATATATATATATATATATATATATATATATATATATATATATATTATCAAAGGTTTTCTTTAATATGTTGGTATTGATAAATTAGGCTGGGAAATCGTATTTATTTATTTTTTTCTTTATAAGAAGGTTATTGAATTTTTCTTTTTGTTATGTCCTACGGGTGTATGTCGTTCATATACGCTCATCACACTCACATTCGTCCATATCTTAAAGATCGGCGTGTTACTTATAAATAACTAGTATGGTATTTTACTTAATAATATTTCTTCAGTTTCTCGTACATATTTTGTTGCATTATTTATATATTTATTTAAAAAATACTAATAACATCTCATAAAACAAACTTCGTAATAAAATTAATACTCAAGAAAGTTATCGGTCGAACTCATTTGTTATGTGCATCAAATTGCATAGTTATATGAATTTTGTAAATAAAGTGATTCGTAACAATAAAGAGAAAAGCTCAGCGCCTGCAAACTAACCGATACTATAACCGTCATACATTGTTGTGGTTGGAAATACTGTAGGCGCGAAGAGGAAGGCCGCGACCTTGCTTGGAATGCGGAAATCTGGTCACTAGGTTAGCACGTCGATGGTTATCAGTCGTTTAAATGGCTTAAAGAGATTTAAATGTCCGCGCTCCACTACAACTAAAAGTAACGAACTGTTGTATTTTGAATTGTGTTTATTTCGGATTGTACGACACTGCTGGTCACTCCGTATAAATTGTTATGCCATTCGTATATAAGACAATTTATATATTTTTATAGTGCTATATTTCATGAAATCATAATTTTTGTTTATTGTGTGAGTATGTGTGTATGTACGTAAATTATATGTGTATACTGTATGTATGTATATATATTTGTTGGTACTGTATTATATTTTGTTCGTTATAATAATTCTTTTACTTAAATTGTTAAATAATTATAATTGTTAATATTGTGTTTTATTTATGTTGTTTCAAGTATAGTTTTGTTTTCACCAGTTGTTTCTTGTACAGTATCAGCCTCGTTTCGAGTGCCCACTCAGGATGGGTACTCAACTTTATTCACATCACTCTATGTGTGTTGCCTTTAGTTAGCCACACATGACTTTATATGGCTCGTTTGTTTCTCCTACGTATTTGTCACGTATGTCGGCTCTTGGAAGGATTCCGCAGACGTACCATTTAGTGTTTATATGTCTTTTTAAGCATGCATCGATGGTGTACCTCTCAATGGTATCACACTTTTAAATAAAATCTGTAGGACTACATATTACTAATATTTGACCATTTTCATTTATTTTACAAGAATTCTATTTATCCCATTATCACCTTAAAATGTAATATAAACATAAATTCCTGGTTATGTGTTATGAAATAGTAAAGTAATAAAAATTTCATTGTGAGTATTAAAAATAGACTGAATGAGTATTGTGATTGAATTTCTTAGTAATATACTAGTATTCACTACTAGTGCTCCAATTGGTAATCGGTTCAAGCATGGTTTCAATACTAAAATCCTTTATGCAAATTTGATTCTATCCAATACCGTGTAATGTAATGACCCCATTCGATAGATGGTAGATGCTTGTTCATTCTAGAGTATAATAAATACATGCAATTAAGGTGCTGAAACTGGAGGTGGATCAGGGAGCGGTGGCTGCGGCACACAGGGTCCCTTCCTTTAACAAGACCAGGACCCCTGCCATCGTAGTACAATTCAAGGAGCGACAGGAGCGGGACGCGTGGTTGGCAGCAGCCAGGGCTACACGAGGGATGACCGCTCACCAGGTGAACTCTAAGTTGCCAGCGACTAGCAAGGTATTTATTAATGAACACCTTACCCCCGATAATAAACTTCTTCTCTCAAAACTCAAGGAAAAGTGCAAGGAGCTTGATATAAAGTATATTTGGTGTAGGGAGGGAAAGATGTTTGTTCGTCGGAGAGATGGTGAAAGGAGTTACAAAATTGATGAAGAAGCTGATCTAAACAAAGTAAAATGACCTTCTTAATATGTCAAATAGCAACAACAACTACGCTTTTGATTTTGTCACCTATTACAAAACCATCTTATAAAACATTTTGTTATAATATTCCCTGCTTGTTAAATTTATTAAACTACTTGAGTATATACTGCTTTTCTTACAGTAATCTGATCAATGTACAGTCAGTTATCTTTCTTATTAATGTTACATGTCCAAACAGAAAAGAGAGGCATTGCTATTTTTCTGGTTTATTATTCGTGTATATAGGCCTATATTATTATTTAATATTTATAAGTATTTATTGTAACCATGAGTATGTATGGGTTGCCTTATTTAATATTTTTACTGTTGTCATTCTAAAGAGAAACTTAAAATAAACGTGTGAATGTATGGTTATTTAAAATTAAATTATATATGTGAGAGAAAATGTATTGCACTTTTTATATTTATTACTTCTGTTATCCGTATGTATTTAAACTTTATTAGTCTCTATTGTAACTGTATTTTTAAATCATGGTTGCATTATCTAATTTCGCCTTGTGTTGTTCCAAATAAAAACTTGCTATGTATGAGTGAATGTGTATTTATATGTATGATGTATGTGTGTATAAATTTACATTTGCTGCAAGTACCCTAAATATTCAACTATATTTTTACAAATAAAGAATGCTTTAAGTATTGGAGAGGTACTATGTAATTTTGTATTTGTTTATCATATGTACTGGTATTTATTTAAGATTTATTATTGTGTGAATGTATTTATGTATTTAATTTAAACTTGTATAAGTAAAAAAGATTGGAAAAATATTACTATATTAGGTCAATTAATTTCATAAACGTAGGAAATGGATACACGGCAACATAAAAGTTTAATTTTTAATGAATTAAAAACTGAGTTCTTTACGATGCAGCAAGAGTACCATATAATACACCAAAATATCAGGAGTGTAAGGAAAAACTTTAATCTGTTCTATAGCTCTTACTGTAAATTGTTAGACCACATCAGTATAATTGTATTGACAGAAATTTGGGTAAAGGATGATGAAATAGATTTATATAATATTCCTCATTTTAATATGTATCACTGTTGTAATTCTAGTTATAGGGCAGGTGGAGTTGTGATATACGTACATGAGAAACTAAAAGCTAGTCAGGAAATTGTTGCTTTTAGAACTGTAGACTGTGTATTTTTGAATCTAAAAATTAATAGTTACTTATTCAGCATTCTCGGAGTTTACAGACTACACGAGCATTCAGTCTGCGATTTTTTGCTAGAACTTGAAACTTTGTTATCAGGACTAAAATCTAACATTGTAATAGTAGGAGATGTAAATATTGACACACTTCAGTCCTCGACTCACACTGACGCTTATCTAAACTTGATAAGCAACTACGGACTAGTTTCCCTTATCAGTGAACCCACCAGAATAACAAACAGATCAACTTCTTGTATTGATCATGCACTGGTTAGATTCAGATATATTGACACTTTAAAAACTGCAATACTTCACCTTGGTATTACTGACCACAGTACAACCGTCTTAACAATCACTAATACGACAACAGCACTTACTTCAGGCAACATTGTTCCACCCATGAAACCGAAATATAAAACAGATTACAATAATCTTGTCCATGAATTGGAGAATGTGCAATGGAATCTGAATGAATACACAGATGTTGATTTAGCTTTTGAACTCTTCCTCAGTACATTACAAAAATCCATAGCCAATAATACAACACAACAAACTGTAAATATAAAGCTATACAAAGCACAGAGTAGAAACCCATGGATGACACAAACAATAATCAACAGAATAAAAGTTAGAACAAAGCTATACAATAGAACTAGAAAGAGACCTTTTGATCTAGCCTTGAAAAGTTACTTTGACGCTTACAGAGACAGTCTACGTAAGGATATTGATAACACTAAGCGCAAATATTTTTCTGATTTACTTGAAAAGTACTCTGGTAACACCCAGGAACAATGGAAAATTATAAACACTATTGTTGGAGAACGTAAAAATAAAACAATTACAAGAATAAGACAAAGTGATGGAGCATTAACAGAGGATAACAAAATAATTGCCAATGAATTCAATGATTTTTTTATAAATATACATAGCACGCTTGACAACAAAATACAAAGCAATGAGTTTATGGCTAACTTACATTCTGCCACGAATTCATTGTTTGTTGCTCCTACTGACAGGCATGAAGTATATACTATCATTAAACAACTAAAGAATAAAAGATCCACAGGCTTCGACAATTTGTCGGTGGAACTGATAAAGAATATTGTTATGCAAATCCTAGATCCATTAGTGTTCTTAATTAATTTGAGCTTCAGCACAGGAACTTTTCCAAGCATTTTAAAGAATTCAATTGTTGTTCCTGTTTTTAAGAAGGGCCAGGATGAGCTATTAAATAACTACAGGCCAATTGCACTTCTTTCGGTTTTCTCCAAAATATTTGAGAAGGTTATGAGGGTTAGACTTTTGAGCTTCTTAAATAATAACAATTTCTTTGATGTAGCTCAATTTGGATTCACAACCGGAAAGAGTACAGAGGATGCACTTGCTATATTTACAAAAGGAATATACAATGCTATGAATAATCAATTAAAGGCTACTGGTATCTTTGTAGACTTTTCCAAAGCTTTTGATCTCGTAAACCATGATGTGCTACTAACAAAACTGGAGTATGCGGGGGTCAGAGGCGTTGCTCTTGACTGGTTTGCAAGTTATTTACGGAATCGAATGCAACAAGTCAAAATCAATAATGAAATAAGCAACACAAGGAAAATAGAGCAGGGTGTTCCTCAGGGATCTGTTTTGGCTGCGACCCTTTTCTTGATCTTTATAAATGATCTTCTGAGCATTCCTTTTGAGGGAAAACTTAGTGCGTTTGCTGATGACTTGGCAATTTTAATTATGGACTCGGAATGGGACCGTATTGAGAATAGAATAAATACAGACTTAAGATTACTGAGAAACTGGTGTAGCAATAATGGAATGATAATTAATGTTGATAAAACAAAGTACATAAATTTTTCTTTTAGAGGTCACAACTTTGAGAGACACCCAATTTATCACAAAATAAATTGCACAAACACCAGATGCGATTGTCCACACATTGAAAGTATAGATGATATAAAATATTTGGGAATAGTACTAGACAGTAAATTGAACTGGAAAAAACAAATAGATCAACTTAACCGCACATTGCGCTACAATATAAGAAAGTTTTATTATCTCAAGCGATTTTGTAATGTACAGTTAATGACATCACTATACTTTGCCCTTATCCACTCTCGACTGCAATACGGTATTACATTCTGGGGAGGTGCAAACAAATCAACCCTCGAACCAATAGTAAAAACTCAGAAATATTTCATACGTATTATTCTTGAAAAAAATAAGCACCATCCTTCCTTCCCACTTTTCCAACAATTAAAAATATTACCGCTTAGGCATCTTTTTATTTACAAAGTCCTGAAAGAATTTTATATACGAAGTGGTAACAGAGAAAATTTTCAAAGCTACTACAACACTAGAGGGAATGCATTGAATAATGTCAGACAACCAAAGATTGTTAGAACTTGTTTTAAAAACTGTTTCCTCTTTGTTGGACCGAAAGTATATAATCAGTTACCAACTGATCTTAGGAAATATAATGTTAGTGAATACTTTTCAAAAAGGATTAAACAATGGTTATTCACTTTTGACAATATTGAAACCCTTACAAATATTTTACAGTAGTTTTTTAAAAGTTATTTCAGTTGTATGTTTTTGTTATATTGATAAATGATAGTTATTGTTATTTATTATAGTTATTATTATTTATTGTAGTTATTTATTTATTGTAGTTGTAGTTATTTATTTATTTATAGTTATTATTATTTTTTGTAGTTATTTATTCATAGTTGTTATTGTTTGTTGTGGTTATTTATTACTAATTGAGCCTGACTCACTAGAAAGTGATGTAAAAGAGACATTTTTTATGTACTAACCATCTTTACTGGCAGCGATGGTTAGAAATTCCTGTATATATGTTAAAAAAAAAAAAAAAAAAAAAAAAGAAATGATGTCAGTCATTTTTTCTGGGATAAATCAGTTTATATGTTCAAATTATATAAACCAATATCAACTCTCAACTTCACTAATAAATCAGTTTGTTTCAGACAAAATCGTGTACAAGCAAAACATTTATTTATAAATAAATTACATTTTCTGCGTCGTAAAAGTTAAGAGGTATTTATCTTTCTTCATGACATTATTCGATAGACATCGTATATGTAATAATCATATTGCTGAAACTTGTTTTATAAAAAATATTTAAATAATTTATTTTATATATAAATACTAGTACATATAAATACCTTACTACCCACTTCAAATTCAACTGTAATCGATGTTCACCAAACAACTAAATTAAGGATGAACAAGTTTTAAAACAACATTTTCTATCAACAAATATTATTAAATGCGTGGTGTTCTATAAGAAAAACTAAGTTGTCTACACTTTTGGAAAATGGTGGCTTTTTTGAAAAGCGCTAAATACAAATTTTTATTGATCAGACAAAAGTAGGTGAAGTTTCCTATTTAAAGTTTGTTGTATCTCTGCAGGTTTAAAAAGATCCCAATGGTGGCAGACTTAAAGAAATCACCCTGTATTAATACATGGTGTATATATACATTTTCAAATCTGCTACTTAAACTTAAACTAATGTAAAAACCATTTTATTGCGTTACATAAAACCATCAAACCTGAACATTGGAAATAACCATTGTTAGGGATCACTAGGAATGCATCAAATATAGTTTTAACAATAAAACCTATTAGTTGTGGTTTTACAATTCTACATGATTGTCAAGTGTGAGTGCTTGAATTAAAGTACAAATCAAGAAGCGTCTGTTAAAACTATTTGATCCAAACATTTTGTTTCGATTTCAGTTACTTTATATCAAATACTAAACGCCCCCTAAGTAGTTCTTTCATTAAAATTATGTTTATAGTTATAAATACATCACCTCAAAGATGCGAATTTGGGCTTTCTCGGTACATGCAAATTAAGAAGCTATTCTCCCAGTTATTCGCAAATTTTATAAAAACATACCCTCACAAGACTGGTTTTGTTATCAGTTATTTTAAATTACGTAATTTTACTGAAAATTTGCAAATTTGATTTTAAATAATTAATGTTATATGTTTAATTTTATTTTATTACGACGAGGAATACATTGTCGTGTTTGACATATTATACTTTTTAATATTACACAATTTACAAAATTGATTAACTTTATATACTCAACTTGTGGTTGCACTTTTATCCGCATGTTACATAACAATCCAATCCTCACAATATTAATCTTAGCCTCCCACACAAGAGCACAAAAGGTCTCATTAATGGAGAGGGCAGTTATTTGTGCTTAGTTAAGTTAAATGAAACCACCATGACCATTACAGTATTTCGTTCGAAATATAATTTTATATCTATCTTCTTCGGCAAGTCAGATAATGTACAGGGTGATTTTTTCAAGTGTGTCACCATTAAACCTGCAGAGAAATATCTACATATCTCATCTCTCTCAAATACATATGATATGTATTTGTCTTTAAAAAAGCCACCATTTTCCAAAATGGAGGACAATTTAATTTTTTCTTATTGAACACTATATTCCATGATATTTTTTGATAGAATAAGTAATTTTAAGACTTTTTTATTCTTTTGTTTACTTGTGTTTTGTTGTACTTTTATTCATTGTTTCCGTGATGTTGACCATATCTAATCTACGTCTACGGACACTCGAATAGTTTTAAATAGCAAGTATTAATAAAACCGTGTTTTAATCAGTGGTATTAGATTGCAGGCTTAAATTCGTAAATTTTAGTTATCATAAAGATGGAATTTCTTAAACAAAACCAATAAAGTTGGCCGAAGAATATGTTTTTACTACTTCATTGTCTACTATTTTTATAATAGATAAAACAAGGATAATTTTTATTAGAATAAAAGTACCTCAATGGTGGCAAAACTTGAGAAAAATCACCCTCTATAGTTATTAAATTTATATTTACAAAAGTTAAATAACATAGAATACAAAATAAACCAAGATGAAGGGAAACTTTCATTACGTGCTGCTGCAGACAAATCTGTATCAGACTCCTTCGTGGCTCAGCCATAAAACTTGGAGCTTGCAGGTGTGAGCCCAGGGGTAATACGGATTACATGAGATGGCTTGTTCTCAAACTTTAGATTTGTTCTGACTATACATAAAGTGTATGGCTTTGTGTTAAGAGTTAACAAATCTTACCGCTGTATCAGACTCCTTTGTGGCTCAGCCATAAAACTTGGAGCTTGCAGGTGTGAGCCCAGGGGTAATACGGAATACACGAGTTGGCTTGTACTCAAACTTTAGATTTATTCTGACCATACATAGAGTGTATGGCTTTGTGTTAAGAGTTAGCAAATCTTACCGCTGTATCAGACTCCATTTTGCCTCAGCCATTTCACGAGCTTGCAGGTGTGAGCCCAGGGGTAATACGGGATAAATGAGTTGGCTTCTTCTCAAACTTTAGATTTGTTCTGACTAAACATAAAGTGTATGGCTATGTGTTAAGAGTTAGCAAATCTTACCGCTGTATCAAACTCCACTTTGGCTCAGCCATAAAACTTGGAGCTTGCAGGTGTGAGCCCAGGGGTAGTACGGATTACATGAGTTGGCTTGTTCTCAAACTTTAGATTTGTTCTGACTAAACATAAAGTGTATGGCTATGTGTTAAGAGTTAGCAAATCTTACCGCTGTATCAAACTCCACTTTGGCTCAGCCATAAAACTTGGAGCTTGCAGGTGTGAGCCCAGGGGTAGTACGGATTACATGAGTTGGCTTGTTCTCAAACTTTGGATTTGTTCTGACTAAACATAAAGTGTATGGCTATGTGTTAAGAGTTAGCAAATCTTACCGCTGTATCAAACTCCTTCGTGGCTCAGCCATAAAACTTGGAGCTTGCAGGTGTGAGCCCAGGGGTAATACGGATTACATGAGATGGCTTGTTCTCAAACTTTAGATTTGTTCTGACTGTACATAAAGTGTATGGCTTTGTGTTAAGAGTTAACAAATCTTACCGCTGTATCAAACTCCTTCGTGGCTCAGCCATAAAACTTGGAGCTTGCAGGTGTGAGCCCAGGGGTAATACGGAATACATGAGTTGGCTTGTACTCAAACTTTAGATTTATTCTGACCATACATAGAGTGTATGGCTTTGTGTTAAGAGTTAGCAAATCTTACCGCTGTATCAGACTCCATTTTGCCTCAGCCATTTCACGAGCTTGCAGGTGTAAGCCCAGGGGTAATACGGGATAAATGAGTTGGCTTCTTCTCAAACTCTGGAACTGTCCTGACTTTACATAAAGTGTTAAGTGTGAACAAGTCTTACAATCTAAGAGAGCGAGAGAGAGAGAGAGAGAGAGAGAGAGAGAGAGAGAGAGAGAGAGAGAGAGAGAGAGAGAGAGAGAGAGAGAGAGAGAGAGAGAGAGAGAGAGAGAGAGAGAGAGAGAGAGAGAGAGAGAGAGAGAGAGAGAGAGAGAGAGAGAGAGAGAGAGAGAGAGAGAGAGAGAGAGAGATGTTTTATAAATACTATAGTAACATTTTCTAATAAAATTTTCAAATCTATAAAAACATACTCTCAGTAACATAACCAACGATATGAGAAAGTTTCATTAATATAAAATTATGAGTTTTCAATTAACAAATTTATGAAGTTGATATGTACGGAAGTAGTAAAACCCCGTTCAATTGAATATATATATTTTTTTTCGTTTTAATTTAAATATAAATATTTAAGTATGACTACAGAATTGTTTCATTGATATTATTCAACGTACAATGAGTTGATAAAAACGTTAAAACAAGTTTCTTGACCAATGATTCTACTTTATTGATTTTATTTGTGTAGCATCTAAACTCGTCCCCAAACTTATGGTACGCCGAGTGGATTCCTAACGAAATGCAAATAGAAGACTTTTGCAGTTGATCAAAGCAGAGAGCTGGACTAAGGAAATCTCTTATGGGAATAAACAGAATAATTTTAAAGTTGGTTGTTTATTCAAACAATAAATTCTAATCAACTGAAAACTCATTGTACAAATATTGAACAACAACAAATTAATTTGACATTATTAAATTATGTAATAAATCTTCAAATCAGAAATCTATAAATGAAAAAATATAAAAACTGTATGCAAGACTTTATTACGGGAAATGTTATACAAAACTCAGGACATTAATAACCCAACTTTAATTTATACACATATAATCAAACTCGTTTGATATTTTATAACACTAATATTTCACTCGAAGTTTTATACAATAAAAATTCGAATTGTTATTCAAACAAAAAACACCCATTAATGATTGCTGTAACATTGTTCATTACCACAATCAAGTTGTTTGTTGTAAACAATGTGTCTTTATTAAACCAACAGTCTGCAGTTTCAATAATGCCATTATGGAGAGTGTTGTGTTTAAGGTAACGCCCAGTCCGCTACGGAAACAACTTTGCAAACAAGTTAGTCGCATAATCATTAAACTGTTATACAACTTTGCTTTCTACGTTGCCTGCAGTGTAATTTTTAGTAAACTTTGGTTGTTTCTTGAGAATTTGAAATTAAATGTTAACTAACGCTAATGTATTTCCTAATCATTTTATTACTGGAATGTAATTTCAAATAATTAATACAAGTAATTTACACTATAAGCAAGATTTTATCATGAGGAATGTTATGAAGTTGATTTAGGAAAACGTTGTGATAAATAATAATTTAACATAGATTGAAGCATAAATTGAGGGAGGTTTGGATGTGCATTATATTTCAAATTTATTTTCAAATCATTTTAATTTATTTTTTTATTCCTCATTTAATTTTAAATTGGATTAAAGAACACATTTTCATTCACGTTAAATAATTGTTCGTGAAATGAGAAAGAGTTTGAAGTTGATTGAGGGAGTTCCGATGGGGAGTATTTCTTGGGGAGTTTGTGCACATCATCACCCGGGTTAATGAGTTGTAAATTTAAATATTGGCATATAATTTTGCATCTCTAAATCTTTACTAGTGATATTAAATTGCATTGGCACATCTGTTGGCAGCAAGACAGTTAGCTTTCTTTCATATTTGTCAGTTCATAAAACCGTTAAAATTAATTTACAATAAACCTATCTAGTTTGGCGTTATATTTTTATTAAGTAGCTTGATTTCAAATAATAAGTAATCCATGATTTAAAATATTGCTTCTTCAATCTTCTGTGATTTCGTGATAAATTTATATTATTTGTTAAGAGTCCCTCATATGAATATACTTCTTGCTCTTTTAAAACAATAAATTTAAAACATTGATATGACATTAAAATGTTCACTTAGTTTCTAAATTAGTCTACTGATAATATATTTTTGATCAGTCTCTTTTTAAACAAATCTGACCTTTTGCCTCAGTGGCTAAGGCTTCGGACTGCGGTGGATTAACGTCAGTACTTCACTTGTTAAACAAATTTCACGTAAAGGCCTACAGGCCTATTTGAGCTAGCAAGTGAAGTCTAAAAAATAATAAAAATAATATGGGGAACGTGGAATAATTCTAAGAAAGGAACGTTTACTCAATACGACGTTTAACCCAATATAACGACAGTGTATTGTTGTAATATATTGCCTGGCATTTATATATAAAACGCTTTAATAATTTGTATAAGTTAACTATCGAGTGAAAGTTGTGTGTTATATCAACAAAAACATATCCATATGCATATCCACCAACAAAAACATATCCATATGCATATCCACCAACAAAAACATATCCATATGCATATCCACCAACAAAAACATATCCATATGCATATCCACCAACAAAAACATATCCATATGCATATCCACCAACAAAAACATAACCATATGCATATCCGCCAACAAAAACATATCCATATGCATGTACACCAACAAAAACATATCCATATGCAAATCCACCAACAAAAACATATCCATATGCATGTACACCAACAAAGACATATCCATATGCAAATCCGCCAACAAAAACATATCCATATGCATGTACACCAACAAAAACATATCCATATGCATATCCGCCAACAAAAACATATCCATATGCATGTACACCAACAAAAACATATCCATATGCAAATCCACCAACAAAAACATATCCATATGCAAATCCACCAACAAAACATATCCATATGCAAATCCACCAACAAAAAACATATCCATATGCATATCCATCAACAAAAACATACGTTTAGTTAAAATAATATTGGGTTCATATTTTGTAATCCTAACATTTTAAAAATAGTTTTTTTATAATAAAACTAATCATTCATTTCTCAAGAGATTACTACGCAAAGTGAAATACATTAGTCAATACCTCTGTGTGTTTGCGTCTCATAAAATAGTGTATGAACGTACAGTTGGTATCTGTGGGTGGGTATATTGTAAGTTATTTTAAATCTTAAAACTGGAGCAATACCCACCATACACGTACGGTGGTATTGACCCACCCGACCACCCATTCACGTACGGTGGTATTGACCCACCCGCCCACCCATTCACGTACGGTGGTATTGACCCACCCGCCTACCTATACACGTACGGTGGTATTGACCCACCCGCCTACCTATAGACGTACGGTGGTATTGACCCACCCGCCCACCCATACACGTACGGTGGTATTGACCCACCCGCCTACCCATACACGTACGGTGGTATTGACCCAACCACCCACCCATACACGTACGGTGGTATTGACCCACCCACCTGTCTATACACGTACGGTGGTATTGACCCACCCACCTACCTATACACGTCCGGTGGTATTGACCCACCCGCCCACCCATACACGTACGGTGGTATTGACCCACCCACCCACCTATACACATACAGTGGTATTGACCCACCCGCCCACCCATACACGTACGGTGGTATTGACCCACCCGCCCACCCATACACGTACGGTGGTATTGACCCACTCGCCCACCCATACACGTACGGTGGTATTGACCGTACCACCCGCCCACCGTACGGTGGTATTGACCCACCCGCCCACCCATACACGTACGGTGGTATTGACCCACCCGCCCACCGCTACACGTATGGTTGTATTGACCCAACCGCCCTCCCATACACGTATGGTGGTATTGACCCACCCGCCCACCCATACACGTACGGTGGTATTGACCCACACGCCCACCCATACACGTACGGTGGTATTGACCCACCCGCCTACCTATATACGTACGGTGGTATTGACCCACCCGCCCACCTATACACGTACCGTGGTATTGACCCACCCACCCACCTATACACGTACGGTGGTTTTGGGGGAGGAACTATTATCTTATCAAAAATTACATTGATATAATCTTCATGTTTAAATATTCATATGCCAACATTTTCTTTATTTAGTTCATTGCTAATTTTTCATTCTTGGCTCGTTGTGAGTTATTTAGGGATTAAAATTATTTTTTTTTTTTATTTCAGTATTTTATTTTTTTTAAGTACGATGTGTTAAATATTAAAGACAGTATAAATGATATTCCAGAAAGATATTGTGATGAAGTTATTTAAATCCTTTTCTCTGCCAAAAGACTCGAACAAGTATATATTGCCTGCTCCATATACGGTATTTATGTGCTGGCACAAACAATAAACAATCGCCCACCTGTGTAAAATATGAGCCAGTCGGACTGAGATCAATATGAACGACAATATTCCTCTTCTTGCTTTATTGTTCAGAGTGGGACTATCTATCCCGGCACGCAAGGCGCCATCTGATATTGTCATTATTCACCTACGTACTTGTACTCTAAGTCGACTATATACACCGACAATCAATGGTTGGACTAACTTATGTTATTAAGTGTTCTCCTAAACAAGAACAAGAATCTCTGTTGAACCTTTGTTATTGCTCTCAATAAGGGAGTGAATGTCCAGGGATTCTTTGGTATGATAAAATTATATTTTATTTTTCCATACCCAGTGGAAACAAACTGTGCATATCACTATGTGATAAACGTAAAAGAGGCTGCTTAGAATATTTTAAAAATTTTCTGCGATGGAAAAATGGTTTTAATTAGTCGCAAAAAACAATAGCCTGTGTACAACAGGCGAGATTGGGGCTATTGAATACACTTTTACACTAAACAGAAGAAAAACACATTGTATAACGTCATAAGTACAATAAACTAATTTAAGTTATCAGATTTATTAGTCAAATAAAACTAATATAGTTTATTATTAGTGATTATAAAATAGTAAATCCGATGCGATATTAGAAAAGCTTCGATTACTCTATGAGAAATATACATTGATATACAACCTCAATGAACGATTCACATCGCTTTACATTAACTCCATGTTACATGCTTCATGTAGTTCCTACACGCTTCATTCTTATTAGTATCAGTGTAATAGCAAAATTAATAATATTTAGCTTTATATACAAATTTGTTACTTGACCTAATAATCGATACAATAACACTAAACGCTCAAGATAATGCCTATCAAATACATTTATAATTTACTCAAGTATGAATTAGTTTTAAAAATATTTATTACTTGTTCCAAAATATGTGTTGAATTTTTTTAGTTGTAACTTAAATAATACTTAAGTAGTAATGCTTTATAAATAGAGATAGGTCTTCAAATATGTTCAGCTTTATAACTGAGATAAAATTGGCATTAAATATTATCTAGTTTAAAAAGCGTATAATATGACATCGTACATTTCTTTTGAAAGACAAAATGAACATTACTTTAGGTAACGAAATTTCTTAACAAGTTAAAGATCGTCTTATTATACCAGGCGAAGTTTAGGGTCTGGGGACCAACGGCTTAACGTGACTTATGAACCACCACCAGTGAGTGACAATGCCGCAATGACTAAGGTTTCGGACTTCGGTGCACAGTTCCAAGGTTCTAACAAGTTAAAGATCGTCTTATTATACCAGGCGAAGTTTAGGGCTTGGGGACCAACGGCTTAACGTGACTTATGAACCACCACCAGTGAGTGACCTTGCCGCAATGACTAAGGTTTCGGACTGCGGTGGACAGTTCCAACGTTCGAATCTCCTACTGAGCTAACGTCGGTACTCCTCTTGTTAAACAAAGTTCACGTACAAGCACACGCCAAATAGCGAGTGAAATCTGAGAAATAATTTGGGGAAGATGGAATAACTCTAAGACAGGAACATTTGCTCAATATGACTAACTCAACACAATGACAGTGTAGCCTATGTTATAAAATGTTTACCAGCGTTTATATCAAAAAATGCTTTCATAATTTATATAAATTATCAAATAAGTCATAAAAAGTTATACATTTAATTAAAATAACATTGAGATTACGTGTTATAGAATTAAACATATTGTTCATTTATGTTTAATTCTATAATTTTATTTGATAAAATAAGCAACAGTCGAAATTATAGTTTAGTTTTGTTCTCACAGGAAAAATATAATAGAAATTATTGAGGAAACAGCAAACGTTCACAACTTAACTAAGGGATTTCCCTGCCTTTTCATCCGTAAAAGTTGAATATTGCAGGCGGAAGGCCCAAGGGTAATACGAAAAACATGACTTGGCTCGCTTTTAACTTTAGATTTGAGCTAAGTTTGCGTCATACGTTTGTTATGTGCTAAGTGAGAGAGCCAAGATCTTTATTGACATCAACATAGATTAGATTAATTTAGTAATTAATTATTTATTCAAACGTAATGAAATTACCAAAAAGTATTAGCAAAGTCTGTATATTTTATTATATTTGTAAAATTTGTTCTTAACAAAACTATACTTTGATTTGACTAACGATGTTAGGTTGTTAGTTTACATAATAGATTAATGTGTTGAACAACTCTAAGCAAGTTCCTTAAAGCATATGACTAGAGGTACAAAAATAATAAGCGATAAGAGATAATATATATATATATATATATATATATATATATATATATATATATATATACTGCTTCTCTGCACCAAGAGTTAATTGTCATAAAAAAATTTAAATAACTCTGATATTAAACACTGTTTATGTAAGTAGCCCAGAAAGGTCTCAACAACTACATGAAACTATAAAAAAATTACAGAAATTTATATTTTGCATCATATTGTTTTAAATGAAAATTTAATTTCATTGAGTTCTGCACAGTTTCTAAAACAGTACAAGTAAACGTCACACAACACAAATTTACTACAACATAAGCACAAAATGCACAAATATACATAATTCCTCAGACGTTTGTGGTCTGAATCTGGTCTGAGGAAGGTGAGCGTGGTTCACCGAAATATTTGTGCATTTTGTGCTTATATTGTAATATATTTGTGTTGTGTGACGTTTACTTGTACTTTATATGTACTTACACGTATTATGCTAATTAAAAAGCTAGTTTCTAGGTCAAATTACAGTTTCTGAGGACACGTCGAGTAACAATTATCAATTTAGGTACACATATTAACAATCTACACAATAATTAGCCAATACGTATTGAAAAAAAAATATTTCAATGGTAGCAAACAGTTTTATTTGTTCTAGGATTATATTTAGTTTACATATCATATTTTATTGGAAAGTCGTTGGAGATGAACTAACACATCTATAACTAACACATCTATAACTAACACATTTATAACCAACTAGCGTTAGTTACCCTTCATAATTGAATGTTGTCATTTAATTTACAACATAAATATCGTCTCTGAATTCCATTGGAAGCATTGGTGATTACATTACCATGGTTTCTGAGGGAGGTAAATTTGCATAATGAATTTGAATATTACAACCATTACAATGTTAAATGTTGAAAGACTAGTAATATACAATCTGTCTCGATATGGACATCAATTAGATGCATCTTTTGATATGGTTTTGAAACGTTTAATTAAGCCTAATTATTAAATCAAATCAAACCATCTTTATGGTTAGAATTTACCAACTGTATAGTAGTGTCATTATAAATTAATCTACATTATGCCTACAAGTAAGCAATACAAACTATATGCTCTTATGTTAAAACTGAAACACAAGTTCTTATACATAAGTAATTAAGCTACACCAGTATGCCTGACCTTATTCTAAATATTCGAATTTTTTTCGGTAGGTCATAATTAAATCAGAGGAATGGGACCAAGCACTGAACCCTGTGGTACACCATTTATTAACTGTGTGGGTGAGGACTGAGCCCATCCAAAACAACCTCCATCGTCTTGGGGTTAAGTGGAAGAGAGGACAGTATATTTCCAACTTTGCTCCGAATAAAAACTATTTTCATTTCATCTTTGTGAGGAATGTGAACAACTTGTTCCCCCTCCGTAAGGCAAGAGTAAACTACTCTTAAACTCATTATGTGAATTTTTTAAGAAGAATACAATGGTCAACCGTATCTAACGCTTTTGAAACATCGAAGAATAGTCTTGCAGAAATATTATCAGCATCCAAAGCTCGAATACCAATAATAACAAAGCAGTGCATGGCTTCAACTGTAGGCCTACTTCTTCCCTAAATAAATCCAAATTGTTCTGGTGATATGTTATTTTAAAAAGTCAGTAACCTACTCAAGAAGACTCTCTCGGTTATTTTAGACTGTTTGGAAATAAGGGAAATCGGGCGGTAATTGCTATAAATAATAGTACTGCCTTTTTTAATCTTTGCAGTTTATAAACAGTGTGGGAACTGGCCAAGCTGAAATAAAATATTAATTAGATAAGACAAAGATTCTGATATGAGGTTTGATATCTATCTATTTAAAAAGTAAAAATGTTATTCCATCAGGTACGGGTGGTTTTTTTATTTTAATGATTCTATTTCATCTTGAATTTCTACTTTATAAGTTGGAAAAATAAATAAAGACTGTTCGATATAGGCTGTTAATTTCAAAATAGAATATGATCACTCGTAGACTGTGAGACAGGTGAATTACAAGAAAATATTTGTTAAAAGCATAATCAACGTCAACGGGCCCACTAGTTAAAATACCACTGTTTAAAATCGTATATGTGTGACTCCAGGCCTATGTTATGTATGACTCCAGGCCTATGTTATGTATGACTCCAGGCCTATGTTATGGTGCTCTTTACCACATTCCAGACGGTTATGGTTTCGTTTAAATACTGTTTTATCCTGTTTTGTAGTGATTGGGACTTGGCTTGACGTATTTCTTTTCTATACAAGAGGCGGGTCTGATTGTACTCTGACGGAGACGATGGGAGGAATCTAGTTCTTTTGATGACATATAGAGTGATCGAAGCTCATTTCTAAATAAAAAGGACTTCTTGTCATGAAAGAAGTTTGACAGAGAATTTCCTGGTCATGATACTTTTATTTGCGATTGGAAAGCACACTGAAAGTATTAATAAATTAAATCATTAAAAGCTGTCAAACTTATCATTGAATTATTTTACAGTGAAAAATGTGTTCCAGGATATATTATGGAAGTAATGTCTGTAATGTAACACAGTATAGGTGCCCAGCGCTGCCCAACTGACTTATCTTTAATGCAATGCCATGCTGGAATTACTCCAATATTAATGTCGTAATTTTTTACTAATTTCCAATATAACTGTCAGTATTAAGTGTGCAGTTTAAGGATCTACAGAGACAGTCGCCATGTTGGTTTTAATCCCACAAGAACAATGTTATTTGCGAACCCGTATTTCTTCGTTATTTATTGACCAAAAGTTGTATATGAGGTGTCATTTTAAACGTTATAATATTGCGCGTTAGATTTGCTTTTCATATTTTGAATATATAAGCATAGTTTTAAAAAATAGGTGAAAATAAAAGCTTAAAACTAAATATATTCTATATTTTTTCTATCAACCTAATTAGGAATTTGCAAACGCGCAATTTAATTCTTGATCAAATGCAATTTGTTTGGAAAAGGCCGTTTAAAAATAACCGTTTAGTTTGGATGCACATGATCGTATGTCCGGCTCAAAAATAACATTGTTCTTACGGGACTACAACCAACATGGCCGACAACTTCCCACAGCCCTGCAGACTCTAAAGAACCCTCTCAGGACAGTGTTATGATCCATTACAATTAATTACAAAAGTCCCGAAGAAGAAATTGCATAACATATCCTACATTATATAATGTTATCGTACTTTATGATTGTCGCAACATAAAGCTGTTGCGACAATCATAAACAAGTTTGTTTAACTGTTACATAAAATAAAATTCGTTTTTTAGTCTTGTGAATTATATTTAATCTGTACATTTAAATAAATTTTAAATATATTACTTAAATAGTAAAGTCTGATGGCTTAGACTCTTCCTTTTTGTAGCATTTGTCCACAATAATTGTTATAGTTCCGGATTTTGTGGAAATCTGTAAAACCGATCTATTTAATACAATGTTGAACTATACAATCAAATAATTTAAATTCATATTTTGTCACTAATAAATTAGACCATTATTTCAATCATTCATAATGATCTATCAGTAATTTCAAAACAAACATGATTAAAAACAGAAATATTTGGATAAATAGTTTAACATTTTTAAAATTCTTTTATTATTACATTACTATTACACTAATAATTTGAGGCAAAGGTGGTATTATGGGCTGCCACTTTATTTTTTAACCATAAATCTTAAAATTGTTACTCTTTGTACAAAATTGACATTTTGTGAATCAATTAAGAAGGGGTGGTAATATGGGCTACCCTATAAAAACAAAAAAAATGTCAATATTATTTCCTGAAATGTTTTATAGAGTAGTTAAAAATAACAATAGTTTATAAGAGACATGTTCATTACAAAGTGTTCATTTAGGATCGGCAGAAATCACAAATATAATGATCTGTTTCGCAGCCAGCACACTCGTTGTGCGCCCACATCTCGCACATTAGGAACTGGATCCATAGCTCTCCTTCAGCATCTTTGGAAAACAACGCCTCACAAAAAAGGCAGGCAGCATCTTCATCTCCAGGCTTTTCAGCACCAATACAAGGCTCTAGAACTGACTCTCCAGAGTCTATCGCTCCCTCCTCTGAACTCTCGGATGATGATTGTAAGTCGATGATCAACTTTCACCTCACTGATCGCGTTTTGCTTTTTATTCCTTTTTCCATTGTTATGTCAAGACGTGGCTCACGTTTCATCTTCTTCGTATTCTCTTTTATAGGTTTAGCATCACTTTCGATCTTCTTTTCACTGTCCACTTCTTTTTTCTCCTTTAATGACATTTGCCTTTTTACATTAGCTTCCTTTTCTTCATGTTTTTTTTTAGCTTCTTCCAAATACAGTTTATAGGGTGATGCTGTAATTACAGCTGCCTTTCCTGGCTTAGGCCTTTGTTTGTTGTTCTTTTCTTACTTTTAGGAACAGGCAAAATGTCCTTTGGTGATATTGTTATATTTCCTTTTGGAAAGTGGCATATGCCGATAGGGCCAGCTTCTGCTAGGTCTTTGGCACATGGTGTGTGGTGGCTCTGGTCACTGTTGTGGGCATTTTGTGGATCAGTAGGGGCCTGGCGTTTATTCTGGGCCGAGCAATCTGAGTTCTCAGGCTGGTTTTCTTCAGGCTGCAATGTTGTTTTCGTTTGAGAACGCTTCCTTCCTTTATGAGTCCGGAGGGTGTTGACATCCAACTCTTCCATGTTTGAGGGTCCAAAGTCGGCATCTGTGAAAACGTTTCGGTTGCAAGGGAAAATCCCACAAACTTCAAACCCATGCACAGCTATTTGACCACTCTGGCACCTTAGGTATGCTTTCCCAAAAAGTTCAGCTTTTTCATAAGGGCCTAGTGGTTTATCATTATGAAACATCCATTGCCTAACATTCTCACTATAGTACAATTTTAGAGGGGACATGAAGGACTTGTCCAATGGTTGCATTTTGTGAGATGTGTGGGGCGGTAGGCTTACAATTGTAACATGGTTCCTTCTTGCCAGATCCACATCAATATTCTTGGTGTGTGTGTTGTGCCCATCCAAGATAAGAAGAACAGGGCTTTCTTCCGTAGGCTTGACATATCTGATGAAGTGATCCAACCATTCGGTGAACAAATATCCTTGGATCCAACCAGATGGGTGGCATCGTCCTACAGATCCCGGCGGAGCACCTTTCATCAAAAGGTCGGACATATTTTTCCTAGGAAATATTAGCATTGGTGGAACAAACGTCCCACCAGCGCTCATACAACAGACAATTGTAACCAGGGATCCCCTTTCGGCAGCACTCAAAACCCTAACCTGCCGCTTTCCTTTTAGACCCACCACTTTAGGCACTTTACTCTGGATGGCGGATAAACCCGTCTCATCCACGTTGAAAATGAGGTCAGGAGCATACTTCTTCTTTTGGTACTCAGCTTCAAGAATATCAAAAAATTCGTGTACTACATCTTTATTAAAACCATTAGCTCTTGAGGACGATGTAGCTGTGGGTTTTAAAATTGACAACACATCTTTATGTCGATTTATAAAATGGTCAAACCATGCTCTCCCAGCAACTCCACCACCAGTGAAAGGATGATTTACTCCGTTTCTGACGCACAACTGATATGCCAAACGTCTAACATAGTTTCTAGTCAATCCATAAAACTTTTGTTTCATTATCAGTAAATAATGTACAAGTTCAGCTTCCATTTCACTAGACATAACTGGTTTCCCCCCAGCTTCCTAGACACAGCTTCTTCAGCTGATATGCCAAGATGAACTAGCCTTTGCAATGTCGTTCGTGGTACAGAAAACTGTTTTGAAGCTTTTAAAAACCCCATTGTCTTTTCTGAAACTGCTTTAATTGCAGATATCATGTCATCCCGATTCCAACATTGCCTGTATTTATTTTCCTTTCGCGGATTCAGCACTTTTCGAGGCATCTGAAACAGAAAACCAAACGGTATTTGTAAGGGTTGTAATATGGGCTAGTTCATTTGGTAGCCCATATAACCACCACGGTGATTGACCATATAACCAACTTCGCCATCTTGGAAAGGAAAGCACCACTATCCGTCACAAACAACCCTAAATTAAAAAACTTCACGAGTATTAGAGATCTAAATACTTAAGTAGTTCATATGAAATAAGTTAGGAGATAAATACGCATTAGAAGTATGTCTAATAAAACTTTAAATTCTTACCTTTCAAAGTTTTGAAATGAGAGAAATCACAAAGCAGCTCACCACTATCGCAAAACATAACTGACTGCGTCAGCACACTCTACGGGCGCTGCTTGAACTAGCTACTAATGTTTATCGAGGTTTCTAATAGATTGCGCAGGCTTGTTCGTCAGTTATTAAGGTAGCCACCATATTGCAACCACTAGCCCATAATACCACCTTTGCCTCTTATAGTAACTCACAAAAGAAAATATCAGGTTATTAACTAGATAATTAAAATGCCTTCTTTTCAATGACTACATAATCTTAATAACATAACATAATCTTCATAAAATCTTAATACAAATTTAGTATAATTATTTAGCTTCATGTTAAGTATATACACTAGTTACTTATTGTGTTTTGCCATGGGATAAACATATTTAAACAGTAATATACAAATTTTGATAAAATAAATGCTAAATTACTGAACTCCCTGCACTATTCGCGTGCCAACCCTCATCAATTAGGCATTTCAATAGAACACTATAAAAAAGCAATGTTTACACCACTATAAACATTAAGCTATAAACCTAAACAGCGTTATATGTGTTAGTAAGAACTCTGTATTGTTGGTGGTAGGGGAATCGTAATTTATATCATAAAAGAATAATATGTGATAGGCATAGCCTATACTATTCCTTTAGATTATCGTTTTTACAACTAATTTATAAATTAAAATGTAAGTTCAGTTATTTTTTATGTAGAAAAATATAAATACTAACATGTTTAAGAGTAGATTTGTAATTGTTTCTCACTTGTTGAATTTGTACACTAATATTTTATCATTTGAATCAACTGGCTAAAGGCTAGGTAGAGTACTGAAATTGTGTTGGTAATTAAAACATTATTTCTATATTTTAAAAAACGGCAATGAACATCATTAAATAATTGTATGAGAATCAGTCTATGTGATATTGTTGCCCAAATATACAAGAATTGTTAGTTTATATTTAAATTTTTTTTGTCATACGAGATTATTTTTCATGAACGCCATAAAAATAACAATACAAAATATTAAATCAAACTCACGCATTTACAAATAAAATATACCTATAGGCCTGCTAATTAAACATTAAAAACAAATAAATGTTTTATTACAACTGTGTCTTCAAAAATAAACTCGGCAGATTGCTTAACATTTCTGTTGGCTCTATTTTTAAATTAGTAATCACCTACGATCTAAATAAAATCAACTAAGGTGTACAGTAAATGGTTTTAAGAATGCATTGGTTTTCTCTGGGCCGCCCGCCCAGAGACTTTTGGTGACCCGGGGCAAAGTTTACCATGTGGCCCCTTCCTTCACTTCAAAATAAATTTAATCACTTTGATTGTCAAATGTACTATGATTGATATTTTATTTTTAGCGTATTCTACAATATTCTTATCATCTTTTTCATTAGATTTTACTATTGTAATTAAGCTTCCTGTTCATGGACGTTTTCTCAGGGCTAGCTGCGAAGCTCCGGAAAAGTTTTTCTCTAATTGTCATATACTTTTTAAACATTTCCTTAAGTATTACCGCTAAAATAACATCTATCTCTTATAACAAAACTGCTATTTTTTAATACTAAATGAATAATAACGAACTAGCCACTGCCACAGTCAGCTGCATAGTTCGGCGCAGCAGTTCTTCCATCGCCAGTTGAGGAGCCATCCTCGTCCATGATATTTATCTGTAGGTGAGGGAGGAAGTGGCCAATAAACTTGTACAGTCACTTAGCTTCGCTAGCTAAAAAGCAATCTTAGGGCTAGACTGAGAGTTGCCGAATGTTCACGAAGCAAAATAATTTGGCGAGCGCAAATATCAGTGCATCAAAAAACCTCAGAGTTGAGGTTATGTTATTGTTTTCATAACAGGTTGTAGACCACTGGCTACGTAGCTTATTGATGTTTGGAAATAATTAATTATTATTATTAATATTAAAACATATAGTTTATACTCGTGATTTGAAGTTTGTCTTTGTGCTCAACTTTAAAATTATTAAATTTTTATTTCACAGACATAAAAGGCGTTTTGTACAAACTCAATTTTCTCAGTATAAAAAACAGTGAAATTTGTGTCCATCAAACTGGACACCATATCACTGATGTACATCACAGAGTATACGTCCGCAAAGTGACAGTAGTATTGACACACCCACCCACCCATTCAAGTACTCCCCCCTCTCAACATAGTTAATTTCACTTATCACGTAATAAACAATACATAAATACTGTATTTTTAGACAAGAATATGCCACACAATTCCTCCCGCGATACCATAGTGCAAGTGAATGAATGCGTTATACATAAATACTGTTGCACATCGGTTAAATGAGCGGTGATGTTGTTGTATGCATATTACCAGATTTAAGTACCTAGAAATGTACTGTAATTTAGTGGTTTACAAGCACCATCGTTAATTTATTCTTTTTATGCTTTAAAAATATATCATTTATTTTGCAGTGCATTACAATACTATATTGAAGAATTTATAGTCTATTTTACTGATTTCAATAAAACACTACCATAAATTACTGAGCTTAAACTTTAGCTATTTGTTCTCTCAAAATCTATGTTAATCTGGAAATGGAATACGAATCATAGCAAATTAAACTAATGGACAATTATAGTTGGTTCCTAGGAAATCCAAAGGAACGCATTAAACTACAGAAATATCACTCTATAAAATACAACAATAAAAAAATATTTCTTTACTGGACGACAGTAACCAAATAGACTAATGATTGACGATGCCAAGTAAGCAATACATGGCCTACCCTTCATGACAATTAACTGAACTCTTCCAGCCACGTTGTTACAACATTGTAAATTTTGCCTGCTAGTTTTTTTGGGTGAAAAACACAGTGACTACTGGAATATGACTACTATTTCTTAAATGTAATGGATACTGAAAAATTAGCTGATCAGTGCCAGGAAAGAGTACGTTACCACGATCCAACGAAGTGCCGCCGCCTATCACCAGCTTTGAAACCAAGTTTGTAGGAACCTTTTCTCATAAAGACTTCGACCTTTTAATGGCAGATTTAAAATGTGTACTTTAATTTTGTTTACTTATTTCATTGTATTGTTCTTAGGTTTCCACTGTTTTATTATAATTTATTCATTTGCATACTTTAGGCCGCAGGTTACTGATCACTCATTTTTACATTAAATAGAGCTATTATTTTGCTATGACGAGTCAAGTGATTTTAAAAACATTAAATCGATATTATTTATTCACACAAACAAACCGAATTGGTGAAATAAAAAAAATAAAAAATAAGTTAAAAGCTTAATCAATAAACCATTGTTCAATAATAAAAGCTTAATCAATAAAGCTTAATTGTGAATTTATTTTTATTTAATACAAATCAATTCACAATCGCTGTATTATCTTCAGTTTGTAATAGTAATACATCATAACTACTGATTTTGTAAGGATTACAACGAGACCACGCAATTGATTTTCCTACCGCAAAAAGCCAAGATATAGTTGAATTTAGGACAAGTATAACAATTTTGTTTGAAATTGTATATACTTTTGATACTAAAGATAAAAATAAAACATACAGAAACGCTCTAGTCCACCTTGTATTAAACTACGAATGCGGTCCAAAAACTGAGTTTTGAGTATTACAAATGTAAAGTTAGTGGGTCTTTTGACAGGTTTTATAGAAACGGTGTACGAAAACAGGACATCTGATAGGGGTGGCCACTGTCCACACCACTCAAGCATATTTATATGTTCGCAAACTGGGAAGATATTTTGGTGTTTTCACACTAATACACTTGTTCGCAAACAAGACAACCGGTGAGGGGTACAGTTGCAGTCACACACCAACCAGAGCGTAGGCTGTCACTCCACTATGTCGACTACTGACAAACTTCAAAAATGTTCAACTTACATCAAAATGATCCCTGATTACTATAAAACCAATGGTTTAGTTTAAACGTTTTATAGGATAGGAGACTTGTCTGGCCTAATATCAAGCTTTTAATAATATTTTGATACAGGCCTGATTAATTTTTTATCTAGTAGATTATTAAGTATTTTATTTTTTGTTGTATGAAATGTGACCCCCCTATGGACTAAGATGACCCAAGGGCAATCTACCCCTCTTGCCCCCACCCCTCTGGGTGGCCCAGGTTTAACCCCGCATAAATAAAAATGGTTCATCATCCCACTAGAACCACATAATACGAATGCAATTCGTTAACTATTTTTTGGACTCATAAGTTACCAATCAGTTTATAAAGCTATGACGAAAAAGGAAAAGAAGTATGTAGGAATGACAAGCAAGACAGTGCCGCGTGGTGTCTGTGACTACCGGACTGCGGTGGGGGAACATTCCCCTTACCACTGAGACCGTTCTGCGCTACGTTTCGCCCGCTCCTTGAGCGATCTAATTAGAGTAGTAGGCTATAAATCAATGGGCTGGATATAGTTTTATGAAGGACCTAAACATATTTTATGTATTTTTCATACGTAGTTCTGGATGTTTCTCCATTTATCTGGATTTCAGTGCCGATACCCGTCCGCTGCATAAAAAAATCCGAGTTTAGCCAGACTCCACCTTTCAACGCCCGGACTCCAGACGACTGGCTGTGCTCTCCTTTGGATATAATAACGTTATTCATTGAATTGTTTTCAGTCAAAGCTTTACTGAGAGTAGGATACCGAATGTTATTGAAAGTTTTATTTTATGAACTGTTGAACCAAAATTTAGTGCGTATGTTTGAATTTAATGACTGCTGAGAAAATCATCTTTTATAAATTTTACTGGCTTATATATTTTAACTTTATTGACGAACACTTCTGTTCATAATTGTAATAAGAGGAACAGATCCTGCCCTACCACAGTCACCACATGTCTAATAAGGTTAGCCCCTGTAGAATAGGCATGCCTATGCCCAATGAGGTCAGCCACTGTAGAATAGGCATGCCTATGCCCAATGAAGTCAGCCACTGAAGAATAGGCATGCCTATGCCCAATGAGGTCAGCCACTGTAGAATAGGCATGCCTATGCCCAATGACGTCAGCCACAGTAGAATAGGCATGCCTATGCCCAATGCATTTACAGGCCATAGTTCCGATTATGCAATCTTAGTTCGCCAAAATGCAGAGGACGGTGTAAAAGTTTAAATGACACTTCAACGAATACATTGCGATTTCTTGGTTAGCTGACAAGTAAACGTTTTCAAATTGGGATTGTTCATAGTGTATTATACAAGTATTCTAATGATATAAATACGTGTAGGCTACTATATATTTGAATTATTTAATCTCAAAATAATAATTATATTTCAACTTTTATTAGAAGCGAACTTGCATTTTGTTGGTTAGAAAAGGTTCATCAACGAGAAAGTGTTGGTACAAAAATCAAAGTTCATGTTTCTCTAAACTAGAACTAATTATAGCAACGTGTTTTCTGTAAATAGCGTGATAAAGACGGCGTCAAAGTTAATGAAAACACGCGCCGAGCGGCTCAGATTGTTGCTGCTGCCGCTCTCATAGAAACTGAATACTATATTTGTTACTATGTAATTTATTGTTGTTTTAACGCAACAAGATTTTTAATTACTATAAAAATACAACTGTACAGCTTTTATTAAACTGAATCATCATCCATCCACTGGGGAAGGATACATGATGTAAATTAACATAGTTATTTATTGAGATTCAGTGTATTCTTTTATTATACATTCAACTGTACAGTTATCAAAAGCTGACACAATTGAACAATTTGCACTTGATAATACAGAGTCCTTGTAGTAATTACAAAACAAACAAAAAGGCATATCTCATGGTATAACTACACATTTACTTGATTACTGAATTAATACATGGTTGAATGTATAACAAGTAAATAATAACAACGTCATAAAATGTAAGGAACACCTTAGTCAGTGCAAAACTGTAGATGCACTGACTACATCTCTAGATTACGTAGTACATAAAGAATCTAAACATAATTCCAAAATAACATAATCATTGAATTGATAAATAGTTAAATATACTAAAATTAAATAATAATAATAATATTGCCATAAAATGTAAAAAACACCTTTGTCAGTACTGAACTCCGAAAAATCTACAGATTATGTTAAAATAGGAAATAACTTATGACAAAACTAATACATTTATTGGTGTATTGGTATTTCAAATTATGTACTGAATAATTTATAACTCTGAGACAAGGTGCTTTCTTGACATGGGATAGCACTTTATAAGCTTCAGTAATGTCATATTGGGTCACCAACCGGCAGTGGTGGATCCAGAGAGGTGCTAGGTGTTAAATTCACAATGGATAAAACAGTGGTTTGCTACATAATTTTAATTTGTTAAATGAAATAATATTATGTTATGAACAATCAGCATACATTTTTAATATAAAAAATAGAAGTATAAATATTTTGAAAATTACAAGCTGTGGCCAAACCAGAAACATAAAGGCAGTCGTATTAATACGTCAGTGCTCCATTACCAGTCGCAGACGACGCAGAGCCGACCCCTTTCGGGCCCGTTTCGCTCCACGAAAAACGCCAAAAACATAAGTTTCTATTTCAATGATTCGGCCCGTAATAATTATGGTATCATAACACTTAAATGTCATTTGATAGATGAAGATCTGATCTAGTAGACGATTGGTTGGTTTTTGTAAAAAATAGCATTTTTATAACTCTACATGTAAATAAATAAAACTTTAGATGTTATTCTCGGCAATTAAAAATAATTAAAATATCAACCTATGCCCCACTTGATCAGGTTTCCACCTGTGAAATGAGACTTCAAGGATTACGATACGATAATTATTACGAACTGTTCAGTTGAATTAGAAACGCATAGATTTTAGCCCGTGGACGACCCGTTATTAATATGTTATAATTGGCAGCCCACTGTGAGGCAATGATTACTTAGGGACTGTTTGTTGCTGAAGTTATACCTTTTTAAATTTAGTTTAAGCAGGATGGGGCTACTTACCCCACATCCGGATACACTTGACTTTTTTGCATAAGTTGTTTCTAGGATACTTGATTTCGCGATTTGATTCTGTTCCTTGAGCTGCGCGATCCCCAGATCTTACATACTTCTGGTTATTCGGTGATTTGAATAGTAAATTTTTGTGTCGAAGCTCCCAGATATAGCTGAACTTAAGAGTCTGCAAAGGTTGTCCACCATGTTGGTTTTAATCTCATAAGACTTGACTTTTTTGCGTACGTTGTTTTTAGGATACTTGATTTGGCGATTTGGTTCTGTTCATTGAGCTGTGCGATCCCCAGATCTTACATACTTTTGGCTATTCGGTGATTTGAATAGTAAATTTTTGTGTCGAAGCTCCCGTATATAGGTGAACTTAAGAGTCTGCAAAGGTTGTCCGCCATGTTGGTTTTAATCTCATAAGATCAATGTTATTTTCGAACCGGACATACGATCACGCGTATTCTAATTAAATAGTTATTTTTAAACCAATTTTCCAAACAAATGGCATTTGATCAAGAATGAAATTGCGCGTTGGAATTGATTTGCAAACTCCTAATTAGTTTTATTTAAAATATTTTGTTTTAGGTTTTTATTTTCACCTATTTTCCAAAACTATGCGTATGTATTAAAAATATCAAGAGCAAACCCAATGCGCAATACACAACTGTTGGTCAATAAATAACGAAAAAATATGGATTCACTTATAACAAATATTGTTCTTATGGATTAAAATCAAGATGGCAGACTCTTAAGCAGCGCATAAAAATGAGGTTGATTCCTTTACCGATGTTACAAAAAATAAAGTAGGCCTATGATTTGTAAAACTTTGGCTCTAGTTCGCGTGTATTTTAGCCTGTACTATAACACGGGGCTGGCTAAAGAAAACATGCTTTCGTTCCCACGGCCGTTTGGACATGAAAACTAATTTTTAAGTATACATATGGCATACCATATTTTACAGGAAGAAACGATGATTACAAAAGTGCCAAATTGTCGTATTTAATGTACAACTACGAATTTACAATAGCGTATATATGAACACGTTGTTTAATTCATTAACAAATCGTGACTTAAGATTTCCAATATGCTAAGATTTTTTTTATTTTTTGGTCAGGGAAGTTTAACCAACTTAAACCAGTTTTGTAACTAACCAAAGTATTAAAGAAACCTCTAAGACTTATAGTTTTCTTGCAATAGAGCTTAAAAGTTCTCAAGTTTAAAAATGTTCTTGCAATAAAGATTTTAGGCATTTTGGCGCGTCGAATCCAGTCATTGTGTGTGTGTCCAAGTTTTGAAATTTTCGTTGGTGAAGAAGGCAACGAAGGTCGCAGCTATTCTGAGCATCAAAGTTAACAGTAACATGATGTCATGTACTGAATTTTTTAAGCAATTAAAAACAATGGTTCTTTACTTTAAAAACTGTATCTTTTCAGAAAAATATAACTGGTTTCAGCATTCAGCCAATATACCAGTACAACTAGTGCAGTGCTAGTGATGCCTTAACATTTTCAAAGAGATTTATTACAATTTATTAAGTTCGGCCGACTTAACTTAAACTTTTTGAACCAATTTTTGAAAGTATGCAAAACATTTTTGGTTAGTATTTTATAATTCTGAAGTCTTAAAATAAAATATAGTTGCAATATTAATATTAAATATCAGAGTGTCGTTAGTATAATTGTTCCAATTAACAACCCAAATTGCATATCATAAAATTCATTATAGACAGTTCCCAACTCCCCCCCCCCCCGACCCCCAAGTATATCTGATGTCCGTATTTAAGTTTTTAGCTCGTTGATTTAAATGAAAATTGTGATACCATGTTTGAGTGTGTCTCTTTTAAATAAAACACTTACACGGTGAAAATAAAAATGTATTTTAAATTCAATTAAAATCATGTTACATTGTAATTTAGGACTTAACATTCTTACATACTCATAGTATTGACAAGCCTGATCCTCATATATCTACCCCATACAACATCCAGACAATGATTACCACCGAACATAGACACCCCAGACTTCTCTAGTAGTGTCCATGCCGATAGCAACCATTGAGCGGATGGCATGTCGGTTTAAGAGGACCGAACATCTAACCTATCGCCTACAATATCCACAACACTTTACACATCATACACCCTCTTCCAACGTTGTCAACATTACAAAATTGCGCTTCTGTACATGAGCCCAAATCATGTTGTGAGCGACTCGCTTTGGTTTTGAGCACCTCCATGCAAACATCTCTTCAACAGTTCTGGGTTACTTAAATCCTTAAAAATAGATTTTATATGTTCCATAACCACAATTGGAAGGTATACGTGGACCTTGTGTCAGTCCATCTCCTTATTTTGAACTGCTTTCTGGTACTTGCACGCAGTGCTTAATTTAAAATTTTCAGGTGCCGGAACTCTGGCTGGCCCGACTACCAGGGGGTATGGAATACCCCCCAGGGGAAGGGGGTTCCGGGGGCCCACCCCCGGAAAATTTTTCTAAATTTAGCCTTAAAACCCCAGTTTTAAGTCTGTTTTCAATTATTTTCAATTATTTTAATTTTCAATCAAGTTTAACGTGAAACAAATACAGATTTGATCAAATTAAATGGTAAAAGGTAATACTTTAAATTGCCAGAACCTTAAGAAAGGTGAGAAATGAGAATGAAAACTAACTTCAAAGATAAACTGTACTATTTTTATTTGTGTCTACAATATTATTACAAAACTTGTTGTGTATTGATACAAAATTGCCAAAACTCAAGACAGAAAATGGAAGTAGTAAAATTAGTTTGTTTTTAGAAGTAACAGTTTTAAGAAAATATTTCCCACAGCACAATACTGTCTTCATTGTAAGTTTTCTCACTTCGACATTTCGAATTTGTGTCGAGAGCAGAGTGGTGTCTTCTTGCCAGCCAAGACCTGACGTGACGTTCAGGTTTGTATCTTCCCACAGGAGGTCCCAGGAGGCGGATGCGCAGAAGATCACAGACCGTGCTTATGTAAAGAGAAGATCGAAGGGGCGTCATAATTAAGTTCATTGCTGAGAACCCTCGTTCACACTCGGCACTAGACACTGCAATGCTGTTTATTACAGAAAGTAGCTTTCTGAACATGGGAGGTTCCTCAAGAATGGACGGTTTCTCCCCGCTTAACACTGGTTTTAGTCCTTGCTTATATCGTCTAAAGTCTCTTATTATGTCTTGGGAATCACAGATTTTGAATCTTTCACTGATTCGCTGAATCTCATCTTCTCCATATGTGATGGAAACGTCTTTTGGCCAGTACTTGGGATGTACTACTTTGATATCTTGCATGACCACATTGTAGTTTTCGGATGAGTTTGATGGGGAACACAACCTGTTTGTTAAGTTATTTGCTAAACTTCTGTAGAATTGTTTATATGGAATCACTGGGATCTTTGCTCTCTCGCAAATATTTACCTCCTTAAACTTCATGCAATTTAAAGTGATTTCAGCTTCCAAGGAATGCCTCCCTAAGTTGTCTACCCGTTATTCAAACACTTGTATCAAGAGGGTGATGTCACTATGAGCTTGAATCAGGTTTAGACTAGACCTTTGAAGCTGTAACGATAAATCAGCTAATTCTTCTAAGGCATCGTACATCAGAGCTAGATTTCGAACAAAAGAGGTCGATGACAGTGTACTGTAAAGACCTTTGTACGTTGCACGCTGTTTAAGAGTCCTGTTTAGTGTCTTTAGATGCTTCCAAAAAGTGATTGTACAACGATTTAAAGTCATTCCATACGGCTCTCACAGCCAACAAACTGGATGCTACCCAGCGAGTGTCAAGCACTCGACCAATTTTTAATATTTGTTCCTCCAAACCCTTGGCAACTTCAGCTAACTCTCTGCTATTTTTCGGAGAACAACTAAATATATTTCTTATTTTGTCCATGCAAATTTTTAAATGGTTAATCCCAGCCACTTCCTCAACTGAGTCGTGCACAGCAAGTTCCAGACGGTGATTGAGACAATGCCATATGAAGAGGTTAGGGAATTTTTCTTTTAACTTAATACCAAGTCCAGACTTTTGCCTAGCAAAACTGACGCTCCATCACAGGTCAATGAAATCAGGTGGTCTTTTATAAACTCATTGCCAAGACCTAGAGATTCTAGCTGTTTCAACAGTTCCTCCATTATGCCAGATGCTGTTGAGTCATTTAACTCAAAAAGGGTAAAGAAAACAGTCATGGGGTTTTACATGTCTTTTAACATAGTTCTTAAATAAACAATGATTGCATTTTTGTTTGAAACAGAGGTTGCTTCATCCAGAAGCAGTGAAAATTTTGAGCCATTCTTTAGTAAGCTACTTGTTAAATCTGATTTCATTTCATCAGAAATGTGATGCACTATGTTAGCACAAGCAACGTTTGAATGCAGTATTCGGCCCATGTCCAAACCATTACTTACTTGTAAATCAATCTCTGCCTCAAACTCGTAAAATGGCCTATTCAGCTTAGCTTGTTTGTAAGCAGTGCGAAAAATACGTTCAGTAACTGCTTTTTGTTCCGATATCATTGTAGCAACTGAATTTTGTATTTGATTTTTCTTAGCAGTTTCATGGATTTTAGCTGCCAAAATGTGAGCTTGAGATGAACGGTGTTCAAACATTTTTTCCTTAAAGAGGTTTGTTGGTCTTTCCTACTCTTTCCGTATGCACTTATAGTTCCCATAACCCACGGGTCACTTAATTTTAAGCCCTTCGTTTTTTCAACACCTAGAGTGTTTACGTTTCTGCAAACAAGACAATCTAACTCTTTATTTATAATCAACCATGGATGTTTGGATTTGAACTCAACACATTGCTCATTTGACCAGCAAACTAGCTTTTCTTCGTCATTGCTTTCATAATTACCTATTGCCGTAGAATGTGGTGATGAAAGAGCCGAATGGTCTTCCGTGTCTACTCTAGGTGTCGGTGACGGTGTAGGCGGTGTAGCCGAAGCGTTCCCATTACCAGAAGTCGAAGGCTCCGGTTCCGTAAAGCAATCCACACTTTCACTGTAATCCACTTTTTGGCGTTTAGGTTTAGGTTTAAAGAAGTCAATAATTCTTGAAGACATTATGTACTTTTCATGTCCACTTCTCAAACCAGTTCAGTAATAACACTGTACAGTGTATACAAATAAACTGTTCTTAACTACAACCAGAAGAAAATACAGTCAGTAAGCAAACCAAGCCACTGAGCGTCTGTGTACTATTGGAAATGTAATGTATGTGAAGAAGCGGCAGGCTAGATGCGCGGGAGCAAGAGAACGTTGTGCGCATGCGCCAACAGAGAGGAGCAGCCAGTTGAGCTGTGACTCTGTAACAGTTGCGGTGGTGGTGGTGGTATTGCCGCGAAACAGGGCTGTGTGGCGCGTGCGTGAATGACAGACGACAGAGAAATGAGAGAATCAGCTGGCTTCACGCAACCCACAGTTAATCCTCAAAAGACGGAGTATCCCCTCCCATGATTGCGTCATATTTACTCATTCTCATGCGTGTGGACGTGAGTTTTGATATTTTTAGCTGCAACTACGTTACGTTCCGGTCGCCCTGGGAGGTACCGGAACGCCGTTCCGGTGCGTTCTCGCTGAAATTAAGCCCTGCTTGCACGAAGTTTTTTTATATTTGGGGCAAAGTCCCTCACGAAAAGTAGAAGTACCCTTCACACAAACATACAGGGGCGGATCCAGAAAATTGGTTAGGGGGGGGCACCTCAGATACAAACTCGAGGTGGTTTGGGTCTGGAAAATACCCTAGAACGTCTCTAAATAATAATTCGTAGCATTTGTTTTTGAAATAAGGACAGAATAAACTGGTTTTGAAAGTTCTGAAATCAAAATTGTATTACACTTCTGTTATTTTTATTTGCCGAAAAAAAAAAACATTATTTACTCCTAAGTTTAGTTCTGTTTAGTTGAAATTCAAGTTCTAAAGTTCTTACTTGAACAAGTCTTTCATTCATTGTTTTGGTTTTAAAATATATTTCAACTATATAGAAAATATCAAATATGTGTGTGTGGGTATTAAATGTATTTGACCATTGCCTTTGTTAACGAAACCTACGTGATCATAACCCTTTGAATTGTTAAGTGCGAAAAAGCTTAGATACACTATTAATATTGTATCTTGATCTGATTAGATCAGATTGGTTTATCATAACTAAGTACTTCTCATGCTATTACCATTATAACCAACATAAGGATAAAATAACTCAGACGAACAAAAATTAGAACACATTTCGTTTATTCATTAAACATTTACCAAACCTTCAAAGACAATTTTCTTTTGTGTTTTCTTATATACACGTCCAGCACTTCTTCAGCTTTCGGAACGTTGGAAATGTCCTGATGTACATGAAGTAAAGCAAGACCATTAAGTCTATCTTCAGTCATAGTACTTCTTAAATATGTTTTTAGACGACGTAGTGTTGAAAACGATCGCTCAGCTGTGGTAGTTGTCACAGGAAGAGTACACAACAACTGCAATAAAACTTGAATGTTTGGGAGCAATTCAGAAAACTTGTAAGCTTCAGCCGGATGACTAGGCATTTTTTTTGTCAGGATTTGACTTCCACATGTTTTTCCAAATTAATAGTTCACCTTTCAAAGCATGGTAACATGGTAGATCGCCTTTTTATTTGACAGCACCTTGAAGAATATCGTTAATACATTCATCATTTAGTTTTGATGATAACAGATGTTGTAGCTTACCCACACATTCCATTTCTGTTTTAGGAAACCTCGTGTTCAGTTCACTGATAATAAAATCTAGAAATGTAATGTACACTGTCATCCGGTAATAATCTTCAGCTGTCTCTGTCTGTATGTTAGATCGGTTCTTTTGTAGATTTGTTGTTCTTGGCTTTTGAATAACTGTGCCCATTTCTTCGGCCATCTTAATTGATTGATGATATAGCTCTTTGAAGGTCTCAGCGCTATTGTCTCGTTTTTCTTGCAGAGTTTGTATAGTTGTTTCAACAAGTTTTGCAGCACTCAGCACGTCCATGTACTCTGCTTGAAGTTTGCGGGCTAAGGGTAACGTTATTCCAAAAACCTCAGCTAAAACTACTACACTAATCAAAAACTCGGATGAAAGGATAGAGTGCAAGAAAGCAAATGCGTTGCTTCCTTTACCTCCTGGTGAATTTGCTATAGCTTCTAGAACAGTGGGGAGTGCAGGAAGATGTTCCATAAATGTCAATACAGCTTCATGTCTTTCTATCCACCTTGTTTCACATAACTTTTTCAAACTATGTTTTCTAGCTTGAAAATTATGATTTCCATGCATTTCTTCTTCTAAACTTTGGAATCGTGCTGCAGAATCACGGGAAAATGTTGCCATCGAAGAAATGACCCCCATAGCATTCCTAATGCTAGCTACAGAACAGGCTTTGCTAATAGCTAGGCTTAGCCTGTGGTTGGCGCAGTGGCTGTAAGTTGCAAGAGGCTGAAGCTTGGAAATTCGTGCTTGAACACCTTTAAATATTCCACTCATATTAGATGAGCCATCAAAAGCTTGCCCACGGCAGTAAGTCAAATCAATGTTGAGTTTTCCAAGTTCTTGCAAAATTGTGCGAGCTAGGCTTTCACTGGTGAGGTCCTCCACATCAACGAACTTTATGAAGTCTTCCTCGATCTTACAGTCCGTGGTGTTAAAATACCTTATACATATTGATAGTTGTTCCTTAATGGACATATCTGTTGTCTCATCTGCCATTATTGTGAAAAACTTCGAGGCTTTTATTTTTGTTACAATCTTTTCAATAATAACTTCACCGCAGCAGTCAATTATTTCGTTCTGAGTGGTTTTGCTTATGTAACTGGCAATCTTCCCACAAGCTGTTAGGTGTGAGGCTAGAACTTCGTCAACAGCGTCAACTCTAAATTTCAGTAAAGCTCTAAAGTTACCTTCGCCGAAGTTACTTGAGCTTCCAATGCAGTCAATATTACCATCGTCTCTGTGTCCCCTCAGAGGTATGTTTTGGGCACCACATAATATTACAGTCTTAATTATGGGAATCAGCTTCTTGCGATTTTCCTCAATTGTCTTTCTTTCGCAGCATTAATTCTCGCTATTATATTGTTTGCCCTGCCCTCATGTGTCATACAAAAGTTATGATAGGCAATAGTACTTTTTCTGTGGTATTCTGTAGACGAATGATGTTTCATTGTTTCTGTAGCTTTTTTATACGTAGTCATAGGCTCCATAACTAATTTCCCAAGTTTTATATCATTATTCCCGCCTTCGCATCGACCAAACATGATACAAAATTTGCACAAACCCCCATGTAATTGTTTGCTGTAAGCCAGCCAGTCATAAGTATGCAGCCAACTCTGTTGAAAATAACGGTTTTTGTTTCCTTCTGGCACTGCAGGAAATTTGTAGTTTTGAGAGGATACCCAACAGTTTTTCAGCCACTGATATTTTTCTTCATCTGTAAGTAACGAAATTTCCTCCCTCTTCATCAAAATTTGACCGAAATCACGATGATCTAAAGATGAATTGTCTATGTTGTCCGCTGCTGATTCCAATGCATGGTCGTTTGCGGCAAGGCTTTCTTGAGCAAAACTTCTTTCTTCTAGCATGACTGAGTCCGCTTTATCCTTCTCCTGCGTATCTGATGGGTCTGGCTGAAAAAAAAGAAAAAAAAACAGGTCTACATACCTAACTGTGATTTTAAGAGGTAACTTGATTGTATTCATTAGGCCTACAATGACAACACAACTGGAGCTAATACCCCTAGAAGACCTGTCATACAATAAAAGAGTGTATGTCTCGGTGAAGGCAATGAAAAGGAAGCATTCACTCTTAACCAACTTAAAATCCAAAGGTATTGAAACATTTGTCTGAAAAGGACCTAAATCACACTAGGTTCACTGTTTAATAAAATAAATTTTTACGTTAAATGGTAATGATATGACATAAATTTTAATCATAATTTCAAAATTTATGAGAAATGTGGAGAACATATAGGTCATAGAAACTTTGGTTATTACCTGTTTGCTTGCGGCCAGAAAACAACTGGCAATAATTCAACCTTAACAGTATTAGGCCTACATTATTTGAAAATATAAAATACACACTAGGTCAATCTAAAGGATAGCTTGCCACAAAAGGTTAATATTTTCATAAAATAGTCATGGAAACATCAGTTTTCCCGAAAAGTGCTGGTGGAACTTTTTCTGTATGTTTTCAAATATAGTCTAAAAATATTGATGAGGTATACCAATATTTTTAAAAGTTTTGCTAATTCTTCGTCATTGGGCAAATGTTATAGCTAAACATTAAAACAACACAATAAAATCATATTGTAATGTGCTAGAACAATGTTTTAACATTAAGATAACAATTCAACTGGTTAACAGAGATATGATAGATCAGAGCCTTAGGCCTAATTCTTTCTATTGTGTGCCTCTGTTTAGCTAAGGCCTACTTCCAATTCTGTAAATTCAAAGAGATCGAGTTATCTAAGTTGTATACTTAAATTAAATGTGTAGTTGTTTTTATCCGTATTATAAGAATTAGGATCAATCTACCCCAATAACAAAGATAAAACAAACAGCTATGCTCACTTTCTCCCATCGTTAAACTATAGTCTATTTTTAGATTTCCAGTGGATTTTTTCTTATGAGGAAAGCTCCTAGCCCAGTACTAAAGTTAACGAGAAAACATAATACATGTGAATATAGAATGGAAATCATAGATTGCTGTAGAGAATTTATAAACTTACCTTAGTTTTTTTATGAAAGAACAATTCAAGACCTAGTTGCCTTTTTTTCCCACCGCTCCCACTCATTTTACACTTTACAATGTAACGTCCACTGTAAACAATATACACTTGGTAACTATCACAACTTCTGTGGATGACTGAATAGAGACTCGAGACAGTATGTTCGAGTTCACTGCCTCCTGGCGGAGATATTCAAAATCAGTGAGTGACTCCATCCATTAGGCCTACGCGGCAGCGCACGTACGCTAATGGCTTAGGACGCTGGTACGGTTCAAGGAACGGCTTTAATTACATCGTATTTTATTTTTAAACTGTCCTTGCTTATTGTGAAATAAAACTAGTATTTTAGACATGTGTATTATATAAGTTAAAGACTATATACTAAAACATTTAAAAAGTGTTAAAATCTCTCTCTATAATACCTAGTGTATTTTTAATCCGTCTGGGGGGGGCACGTGCCCCTGTGCCCCACCCCTAGATCCGCTTCTGCAAACATATAATAACTACTTGAAAGAATTTTATGAAACTGGCCTTAAGTTAACGGCTATTAAATAGATAATAGTTTTGTATAAAGAACAAACATTTTTTTTACCCCCATCTCCTAACTTAATTTATTTTCTGCAAACACTCGGTAACATTGATTGAATGAAATCGTTGATGTCATCTGCAATAACTTGATCAGTAATTGAACAACCAATATTTAATACTACTCTATAGATTATTGTAAAGTTATAGTACAGATAAATAATTCTACCTAGTTATCTGTGGTTATAGTAATATAACCATAGACCTTCTATAGAAGGTCTATGAAATAACAAAATACAGTATGAAATTATCAGCCTGTCTGCAGTTTCTAACTTTGTTGAAAAAAATGTCCGTCATATGGTTAGGCAGGGAAAAATAGCTAACCAAACCCAAGAACCAAACCAAACTTAAAAACAAGGAGAGATACATAAAGAGGAGACCGAATAGCCTACCGAGCGAGAGAATCAACAAAACCTTGACTTGAACCAATTGGATTTGATGATGAATGGAAACGGGATCGGGATGGGAGGAAAATGAGGAGAAATATC
>JAQJVL010003277.1:0-64778 GCA_035578905.1 Stictocephala bisonia | reverse complement strand
AAATTACAAATTAACAAATTATAAAAGAATTAATTACGTATATGGAACTAAAAATGACAAACTGAGAACTAGGCTATTGAAACATGAGCAATCTGTCATAACATGAAAATCAAACTAAAGATAGGCTAGGTTATTGTCCATGAACAAAAAGATGGTAAATCGGTAACTGCAACTTAAAAAGGCTCAACAAAACATTATACAGAACTACTATTAAATATGAAACCAGAGATAATAAAGCAATTAAAGTCAAAAAGGTAACAATGAGCACATGGCTCGAACCTAGGTTAAAACATCTAGACAAAGAATATAAATTTAACAAAACTCTGAAAACACAAGTAAGAACGATTAATATTATTTAAACAAAAGTATTTTCACCAAAAGGGTGATTAGATATTAAAACTTACAAAATGAACACTTACGTTTTAGTTTGTCTAGCCAAACATGGTAAGGAGGTTCGGCCGAGTAGAACTCTTCTAGAACAAATTTAGACTGAACAGACAGGCCAACCTGACCGAAGCTGCTGGAACACGGAACGAAACGGAACTGGGCCAACGGCTACCAAAGTACGCAAATCGCCGGGCAAAAGCGAATCTCAGGCAGCCTGGCAGACAACAACGAAAAAAAGAAACTGTACCGGTCCAAGACCCGGTACAGTACCAACACGTATTATGCTAATTAAAAAGCTAAATAATATTACTAACTTTTTAATTACGTGCATTTATACTTTTTTTTTAACCAGCTGACAGCCCTTGTTTCATTATAAGGTGGTTCTCAATACTTTGCTTGTCTTTCCCTCCTTGGTTCTCTTAAAACCATCACATCAATTTAAAAGCTCATCCTGCTGCCGTTCTCCTGGGTAACAAAGTTTTATAGTTTAGAAAACCCAGTAAGTGCACTTTAGAGGATGCAAAATAGTGCAATTATATGAATGAGACCATTCCTGCATAGAAAATGTCCTTTATACAAAAAAGTTGGAGGGCCTAAAAATTTAGTTTCAGGCGGTCAATATGAAAGTTAAGAGTAAAAACAAACTAAAGAATAGCATGTTAAGGAGGCATGCAACATCTTCATGGTAGATATTTATGCTAAGTATTCTATATGTATATATCTGTGTACGAATCTAATTCGTATGGTGCAGTTAGTACACTTCCCATGCTGAAGTAAGGCTTATGCTTAGTACATGATTTACTGGACAATCACAGAATTGCATTTATAGAATTTATCAAAATTGTAAATGTTGTCATAAGAAATAATTGTGTTTGGAGAGCGAGCCAGTGGCCAAGGTGTATGAGGCCTTAGACATTTTTATCTAGGTTAGAGATAGCGCTGGTTCAAATCATAGCCTTGACTGTTAGTTTTTATCAGTTATATACTTTGATACCTACTCCGATCAATAGTCTGTGAGAAATGGGTAGAGTGAGGTTGAAAAGAAAATCAGCTTCTCCTTAAAAAAAGTTTTCAGCACTGAAAATTATTTTTATAAAAATCAATGTTAACTGAAAAAATGTGGAGGTGATTCACTAATTTTACCTTCCACAAAAAACTGATTTAAGTGTAGACATTTTTCAGACAGGTGTTATACTAGATTTTGCAAAATATTTATTCATCCTGACTTAGTAAAGTTTTACAGATTTACAATCTATAAAGTAATTTCATGCATTTAAATTCTACACTTGAATTGTAACTATATGGATTTACTTTATATTTTTACTTGATTATTGAATTACTATCTTGTATCTGAACATATTTAATTTTGGCTCTCAGTTGTCACAAATATATCTGGGTGTGTATGTACTCTTTAACCCTTTTAGTGCCAACCGAAATTTTGTAAATTTGCTGTAAGTTGCCAGGCCTTGACTCACTATTTTGTCCCTAAAGTGCCAGGCTGTTTTGCCATATGTTGCAGAGTTTTCGAAAAGGTTTTGTAAAATCGTTATTTTAACTAATAATAATTTAATAATTTTTTTTATTTGTTACTAAGGAGATCCATTATTTAAAGATGTGATTAATTTTCCTAATATTTTTATGTATAATATAAAAAAAATATATACATATATTAAAATTTTTTGTAAAATTAAAACATTTTTCTGTTTGAAATGCATTAAAGTATAGAAAATTATTATTAAATAGAATATCCTTCATTTTATCATGTTCTCCACTTATTTATGTACATGTAAACCAAATTTCAAGTTGACAGCTAAAAAAATGTGGATATGACATAAAAAAATAGATTTGTTTACATTATCTTCAATGTCACTCAAGAAACCGTCACTGAGATGGTCTTCATTTTCTACAATTCTAAGAATTGTATTGTCACTAACTGGTGACAGAGATCTCTTCATATCTACTAATTATTACATATAAAAACAATTTACTAAAAATAAATCACTAAAACAACGTACACAGTAAACAAAACACACTAAACACTGACAGTAACTAAGCAACACAACTGGCGCCATCTGATCAGTCAGGTGCGCCAACTTCGAAATCGAACTGCGACAACGTCATATTACCTAGACACTATATAATGTGATCATCGTAAAGATTTTTTTATCTTGATTAAAAGGTCTAATTTTAATCAAGATAAAAATTATTGATTTATTCTGCGAGAAAGGAACGGTTGGCAGAAGTATGTGTGTAGAATATGAAGGGTCGAATGTAGATTTTTAATTGGATTAAGTTAGCCATGATTCCTGACGAACTATTGTTTTTTTGTCATTTGTTTTGTCTTTATTTAATACAGTGTTAATCAGCGTTCTTTAAAATATCAAGAATTATTTCGAAGTAAATGCCCTAAAACCAATTGAATTTACTTTAGTGCTTACAGTAGTATTGTACCAACCACACAACCCTACACTTATAGTATTATTAACCCACCCGCCCACCCCTAACTAACGGTGGTATTTACCCACCCGCCCACCCATACACGTACAGTGGTATTCACCAACCTGCCCGCCCATACACGAACAGTGGTATTCACCCACCCGCCAGCCCATACACGTACAATGGTATTCACCCACCCGCCAGCCCATATACGTACAGTGGTATTCACCAACCCGCCCGCCCATACAAGTACAGTGGTATTCACCAACCCGCCCACCCATACACGTACAGAGGTATTCACCCACCCGCCCGCCCATACACTTACAGTGGTATTCACCGCCGACCCTTACTACTACTGTACGTGAGGGTATCCACTCACGTACGTAATACTACTGTACGTGAATGGGTGGGTGGGTGGGTCAATACTACTCTACGTGTATGGGTGGGTGGGTGGGTCAATACTACTGTACGGGAATGGGTGGGTGGGTGGGTCAATACTACTCTACGTGAATGGGTGGCCAGGTGGGTTAATACTACTGTATGTGTATGGGGGTGCCCGCCCATACACTTACAAGTGGTATTCACCCACCCACCTGCCCATACACGTACAGTGGTATTCTCATTCACCCACCCGCCCATACACGTACAGTGGTATTGACCCACCCGCCCACCCTTACACGTACAGCGGTATCCACTCACCCGCCAACCACCCTTACACGTACAGTGGTATCCACTCACCCGCCGACCCTTACACGTACATTGGTTTTGACCTACCCGCCCACTCTTACATGTACAGCGTTATCCACTCACCCGCTGACCCTTACTACTACTGTACGTGAGGGTATCCACTCACGTACGTAATACTACTGTACGTGAATGGGTGGGTGGGTGGGTCAATACTACTCTACGTGTATGGGTGGGCGGGTGGGTCAATACTACTGTACGGGAATGGGTGGGTCAATACTAATCTACGTGAATGGGTGGGCAGGTGGGTTAATACTACTGTATGTGTATGGATGGGCGGGTGGGTCCAATACTACTGTACGTGAATGGGTGGGCAGGTTGGTTAATACTATTGTACAAGTATGGGTGGGCGGGTGGGTTAATACCAATGTACGTGAATGGGTGGGCGAGTGGGTTAATACTACTGTATAAGTATGGGTGGTTGGGTGGGTTAATACTACTGTACGTGTAAGGGTGGGCGGGTGGGTTAATACTACTGTACGTGTATGGGTGGGCGGGTGGGTAAATATATGTTAATTTCAGATAATTTTTGTATTACAGTAGAGAGTCGATTATCCAAACTAATTGGGACCTCAGGGTGTTCGGATAACGACATGTTCGGATAATCAAACATATTTTAACCATGCCATTGATAAGTTTATGTAATGGATTGGGCATATTGAAATTAAAAACACAATACATTTAAGTACTGTATCCACTGTACCGGGTCTTGGACCGGTACAGTTTCGTTTTTTCGTCGTTGTCTGCCAGGCTGCCTGAGTTTCGCTTTTGCCCTGCGTTTCGTGTACTTGGTAGCCGTTGGCTCAGTTCCGTTTCGTTCCGGTTTCCAGCAGCTTCGGTCAGGTTGGCCGTCATTTTGTCTTTGGCTCTGCCTGCTGAGATTACTATGTTAGGCTAAGGTTCCCAAAACTCCAGGGTCCTTGAGTGGGACTTTCAACCCTCAGCCGGTCGTCCGGGCAATGTTCTATCATCTTCACTGCTAGCCTGGCCTGAGGACCATGTTGGAGCCTGGAGTCGCCCGCTACCCGCTCTATATCTTTAGGGTACAAGTCTTCTGTCCTCAGGTCAGTGCGTTCCTTATTTTTCCCGGCGGCTGAGCTGGGGGTGATTTGTGAAAAGAAAAATAAATAAATAAAAAAGAAATATAGAAGAAGAAAAAAAATGATTATGGAACTGTATGTGGCCTAGGCCTAAAACTTGAACTTTAACAGTGATTCTATAAAACAGCCATGGGGACATTGCTACTTCTAAAAAAAAAAAAAAGTAAAAATTTAAGAAAAAGGAAAAAAAAACTTATGTTAATATTTATTGTTATCTATTTTGCTAGTTTTATTTGTTGTTAGATTTTTTAGATTTTATTTTTGTTAGGTCCCTATGGTTAAGTTTTGTGGTTATTTATTTATATGTTTAGGCCTAGTGATCGTTATTTATATTTTTTGTTAAGTGTATTGGGGGTGTTATGAAGTGAATTTTTACTAGAACGGTACCGTGTTATATTTTTTTTTAAATTGTTTAATTTTTAAACTCACCAAAAGGGGATTATTGTGCTTTTAGTTAACTTCTATTCGGAGCTGCCCAGGGAATCTGGCTTACTCCTTGGCCTCGGTGGAATCAAGGGATGTGGGCCAAATTGCCGGCTTAATTGGGGTTATCAAAATTTTTATAAATTTTCTTTTCACTTTTATTTGTTTCTTTAATAATTTGTCTTACGTTTTGGGTGTCTCAGGCCAAAACTGCAGATAGGCCATACAGTTGATTAATTGTTAAATTTTGGTATTTGTAGAGTTTGTGGTATTTATAGCGTTTGTTATTATTGTGTAGTATCTTGGTAATTTTAGTGTGTTGTTATTTATTTAAGTGAGAATTTATATTGTGGCCTTCTGCCCTTTTTTGTTGTGGCCTTCTGCCTGCCAGTTTGTTTTCTTAATAATAAAATTAGTTTTGCTCAGCTGCCGAGTATTATTTTGACCCTCCAACTGCCACCCGTGATCCCATCGCTCGACTTGTTTTGAGCCATCCCCCGGTTGGCACGCTTACCAGCTTTGGTGGGAGGGATGGGTCTCACCACATAATACTTTAATTTTATAGATTAACGCTTTAATGTAAATTACAGGAATGTTAACATAAAATAGAAACATACAAATTTGAGAAAATAAAATATTTATAAATGCACTGAATTGAAATTAGTAGGCTACATTGCAAAATAATCTTTTATTGTTTTTTGCTCTAACCTTGAGGACCTTTTTTGAGCTGCTAAGTCCCTAAGCCTCTTTAGTGGTAAAAGTTGAGTTGGGCAGCTCTCCTCCTGTTTTTCCAGCCATGACATTGCTGTATTGAATGCTGATAAAGCTTCTTCATGAGTTGGACAGTTCTTGGTTGGGTCTGTGTCACAATCTTCTTCACTGTCGTGTTGGGTAGTATCACCAGCCTGCACCAAAGAAACCATTTCCTCATCATTAAGAATCTGGAAGCCTGGGTCGTTGTCCATTGCTAGCCAATCTTCAGTATCCTGTATGTCACATTCTGAAAATCCAGGAATGTCTCCATACAACTCCAAAAATTCATCAATATCTTCCTGATCTGTCATTGTAGGTTCTGTGTTTTCACCAGTCTTTTCTAAAATTTTGTTCCAGGCATTTTTTAAGTTGCTTTCTTTCAGGGCGCTCCAAGAGTCCGCTATCATGTAAGAACAATCTTTAATGTTGAGTTTTTTTGAAAATTGCACAACACTTTCTTCAGTGGCATCAGCAAGTAACAAGCGACGAAGAACTTGCTTTTTATATAACCTTTTAAGTTTTTCTATAACACCCTGGTCCATGGGCTGAAGTAATGATGTCACGTTAGGTGGTAAATAGGTAACTTTAAAGTCCTCGTCAATTGAGTTCAAGATTTCAACATCTGGATGGGTATGAGCATTATCTATCACAAGGAGTACCTTCCCTTGCTTATTGTTCTCTTCCTTAAACTTTTTGACATTAGGTATAAAGTCATTAGTATACCAGTCCAAAAAAATTTCAGAGTTCATCCATGCACTCTTTTGTGATTTGTAGGTAAGAGGTAAACAAGTCACACCTTTAAAACACCTGGGCTTTTTAGATTTGCTTATCAATAGAAGAGGCAATGCATGGGTACCAGTAGCGTTTGCTGCAACCATGATTGTTACACGCTCCTTGCTAACCTTAAATCCTGGTGCTGCCTTTTCTCGTTTTGATGCCAATGATTTACGCGGCAGTGCCTTCCAGTTAAGGCCAGTTTCATCAGCGTTGTATACCAAATCCAACGAATATCCATCATCTTTTAGCAGTTTGGCAAACGTATCTTTATATTTTTCAGCAGATGCAGAATCTCCAGATAATATTTCACCTTGTACGTCAAGTTCACGTATACCATGGCGTGATTTAAAATTCTTCAACCATCCGGTACTGGCCTTAAAATCTGCTTGCCCATTAAGTTCTTTATTGATTTGGATGGCTTTCTCACATAGCAAAGGTCCTGATATAGGTTCTCCCTTAGTTCTTCTTTGAATAAACCATAGATACATGGCCTCTTCTAACTTTTCATCTTGAGGTCTTTTCATAGTTTTCCTTTTTTTAGATCCATCTTCACTATCAAGTTTAGAGGCAAATTTTAGGATTTCAGATTTTTTATTTTTAATATCTGATATTGTTGCTTTGCCAACGTTAAACTGTTTTGCTAAAGATGTCCCTGTTTCACCTTTTTCTAGTCTTTCTATAATTTTTAATTTTGATTCAATAGATAAAACATTTCTGCTTCTTTTTTTAGGTTTACTAGAAGATGCCATGTCAAATTATAATCAGTCTTCAATTACAGTTCAATTCAGGATCAATAAACTAACCTAACCTTAAAACTTAACAATTACGTACAGAATAAAATGAAAATAAAACTTACTGGACTAATGTTCCTGAAACTAGAGAGTCTAATACTATTCAACACTAGCTTAAAGAAAACAAACAACTTAACAAAGTTTCAGCACTGCACTACACGAGTGAATGACGATTAACAAGCGACTGTGCACATTCAATGTCAATTAGTACAAACGCTTGACAGCGAAGCTCAGACTAGACAGTGGCCGGTGCACGGCACGCACGTTGTTTATTTTCGTCGTTTCCTGGAAGGCCTGACGTTACGGCGCAGGCACCGAGTCTGGCAGAAGCGGTACGCCGCGCGGGCTTAGCGCTAATACCTAATTTCTTTTTCGTAATAAAATATGCACTATATGTACTGAATACAGTTACTGTAGTACGGTACGTTTATTGAAAAGTTAAAAATATTAAATATAAGTGTTGGAATATAAATTGACAACGTGTATTTTGCGTATAAAAAAAAAAAATATTTTTTTCAGGTTTGGTTCGGTTAACTGACATTTCGGATGACTGACGTTCGGTAAATCGACGTTCTACTGTATTTATGTTTTTTTACAAAACGTCCGAAAAATCGGACGCTGGCAATTTACCGCTAAAAAGCCAACGTCCGATTTTTCGGACGCTGGCAATTTAGTTATGGTTATTCTACGTCCGAAAAATCGGACGTTCGCACTGAAAGGGTTAAGTAAGTGTTCTATATCTCAAACAATACACCAGAACACTTGATTTATTTTAGAATTCTTAAATATATTTTTTAGTTCTTTGGTGCTTTCAAATTTATTTTAGAATTCTTAAATATATTTTTTAGTTCTCTGGTGCTTGCAAATTACAATTTATCAAAATTCCTTAGCAATTAATTCTTATTCCAATTAATACATATTATTGTCATAAATTTGATCTTAAGTTTACATATTTGGATTCTCCTGTTTATTTGTCCTCAAGATGCCGATCGTCAAGGCATTTTTGAATGAATCTGTTGAGTGTTCATGAGCGAATGCAGTCATTGTTACCAACTAAAGCCTTAGTCCTTACAGCCAAGAGTAATTGATAACTCAATGACAAATCGGTGGGAGCGAGCTTATCCCTTTTCATAATCTATTTCATTCAGAAAGTGCTGTTCAAGGACATAATGGTAATAATATTGAGTGAAATTGGCTGAATTGCAGCATGTCACTAGTGTAGTAATAAATACAACAAATATTACACCAGGTTCCAACAAAGAATTCTACAGTAGTATCTTCATAAAATTAATTTGTTTATTTCATTTCCATTTTCTAACTTGGCTATCCTAGATTATGAAATTCACAACATAAAAAAGTATCCTACGTATTATGTTTAACCTTCCACTTTGTATTTTAACCCTTATCACGCGGCATACGGATATATCAGTACAATGAAAATAGCTCTTAACGCGGCATACTGACATATCCGTATTGATGTATTTTTTAGGTTATTTTTATTTAATAGTACACTACATAACCGGAAATGGGTACAAAAGCCTTTAAATGCTTATTTATAGCCAACCGGATGCAAGCTGGTTTAATTTCACACAACACGAAGTTAGAAACAGGTGTTATGATATTTTCGTTGCCGTGATGACTGACGCATAGCGCGGAATGCGGATATAACCGGATCTCGCTAGACAGTTCGCCTGCCAGTGCCAGTGTCGCCAGTCACAGCCAAGAGTCTGTCTAGTTGACATCACTAAGCTTTTGTTTACATCGTTGTAGTTATTCTTTGGTTGGTTTGTTTCATTTTATTGTTGAGTTTTTGTTTCTACGTCGTTGTTGTAGACCTGCACGGAACATCCCACACTTCACCCTGACGGATGTTTTGAAGTGTATCATACTGTCCAAAACTACTAACTAATTCCATTACTGTATTATAGTTTATTTGATAACATATAATGAGATTGTTTTTCATTTTATTTTATATTGTTTAAATTTAGACTAAAGTTATTGTACTAACTGAATATATAGCAGCGTATTCCATAAAATTGTTTTAATCATTATGTCATATTACAAAATGTAAAATTAAATAAATTTTTATGAAATGGCTATTTTTTATTACTTAAAGGTCCATTAAGTGGAAAATAAATTAAACTTTTGAAAAAAATAAAATTAAAAAAATAAAGTTAAATGCACGCTATTGAGACTTAGGCCAAATTTTATTCAGCGCTTTAAGGGTTAAGTCTTCCAGGTAAAACTTTGACAGTATAGCGCCAAGAGGTATTTAATGCAAAACTGTGGAGTTTTTCAAATGTATGTTATTGTAAACTTTATGAAATTATGAAGTGTAATATGCACATCTCTTATTGTTTTACAATCTCATTTGGTGACATGCATTGCAGGACTCATCAACTGTCACATAAGGGATGGAGCTGCTTTAGTTTCATATTTGGCTTGGCTCGAAAAAGAATTAAACAAGGGATCAGTTGTAACTGAAATCTCAGGAGCTTCAAAACTAGAGGATTTTCGCAAGTGGGTTTGTTTATTGAATATGAAATTTAAGTTAAAAAATTGTCACTAGCCTTTTTTCCATAGGATAATAGTAGAGTAAACCTCGTTTTATCCGGACAAATATGGCGGCATCCCGATCCGAATACATAAAATCCGGATAAAAAAATGTAAGATAAAAATTGGGTAAATATCGGTAAAAGACGCCTGCATGGTACAATAGGCAATGTACGCTTTACAGAGGTGCGCAGACGGTCCAGTGTGAGCATATTCTGGGAACTGAAAAAACGCCCGATAAAAATATGCCACTATTGGTTAACTTGACCAAAGTCAGTATTTTTATGTAAATGGACAGAAAAAAGCCGAATATACAGGATGCAATCCATACAATAGCGTACATTTTGTTGGCTATTCTTGTGACTTAAGATGATCTCGTCTGGATAGGAAGGCCATACAAATAAACCAGCTTTATACCATATAAAAAAGTATTTAATAAAGTTTACGGTCACACTAACAAGTATTTATTCAAGCACTATTCAGTATTTTGCGTATTCATAACCGTACTATAATCTTAAATGTTTACGTACGCGACTTAACAGCAACTAATAGAAACAATAAAAAGCTTGTGACATGACAGCTAGCAACGCTAGCACTCCATGTGGATCGCCTAAGAACAAATACAATACAGTACGTACAGTTGCTATGTACTGGGAACCATGCCTGCTCGTGTGCATGTCTATGATACTACGCAAGTTTATCGCCGGCGCTGTCATGAGAGAACAACGTTTAATGTTTCTACGGCAGTGTAACAACTTTGAAAACAAATATTCACCGTCCATCGGATCAGTCAGCAGAAACCAGAATCCGGATAATTTGGGTCCGGATAAAACAAGGTTTACTGTGACAGAATTTACAGGTACATGCTTAAATTCATATAAAAATTAAATAAACATTGAAAGTTTTTAAGTATCAGCTATTTAACTACAAGTCCTTTTTCGTTTCTTTTGTTATAAATTTCTTCAATATAGATATTCACAATGTTCCACCACATATATGTACTCCTGTAGTAATTTCAGTTGCCTTCCTTACCTCTATCCCTTCTCACTGGATAGTGATTCAAACAGCAGTATTTGTTTTTTATGAGTATAAAGTTAAATATAATTACTTAACCACTAAATTATTAAGTTTTTAACTATTTCCCTAACAAGCGAGGGTGAAATGTGTCGTTAAAGGTAGATCTTGTGGTCATCCCTGACTGTCTAGTTCATCCTTTGGTGTTTTGAGAGCACTTCTCAAAATGCTATGAACTTGAAATATGGCATGTATAGTTAATAAACCTTGAACTAAAAACACTGATAAAAGTTCGAACATTGCTTATACTTGTATGTAATACTGACTTAGCATACTTAAATGTATGAAATTGAACATATTTTTCTTCTGAATACTAATATTGTGTAGGTTTTGAATAGTCAAATATATGGGGTCCATGTAGTTGAAATTATAAACTATCGGTGCTAATTTTGAGTTAGGAATATAAATATACAAGCCAGTTAAATTGGGATGCTAAGAGCGTTAACACTGCGTAGTTGCAATTTTGCTAAAATCACTGAAAAATTTGAATGAAATACATTTGCGATGTCTGTACCAGAAATGATAACTTAACTGAACGACCCTTTCAATGTTCTGAGAGTCATGTTTAAGTATCGCACAACAACTAATGCTTCTAACAAACAAGCTGAAACAGTTATTATTAATTACAGTTTTTTTTTAAATTACATTTATTTGTGTGCTCTTAGCAGTAAATAAACCTTATATTAATATATTGACAAAATACTTTATAGTTTTCATTCTGTTTTTTTATTTATTTATTTATTTATTTTTTATTTACAAAAATTCACATTTCACTTGACATTGATGTGATATAAAATCAATGTCATTATCAGATTCAAGCTTTGTTAAGCCTAAATGTATAGTTAATCTAGTTTAGATGAATGTATTTTCATTGGCAGATAATTTTGTAGAATCCTATTAACCTTAAGAATATTTTTGTTTGCCATAGTTCAAGTATAAGTAAACAATTTTATATCTGTAACTGTTAGTATTACCAGAATCTTTTGTTATATTTACTAAATGACTATGCAATTCTTTCTTTTCCTTGGCTATCCTGGTTGTAATCCACAATTTCGCTTAATGCCTGTAACTCGGTCTGAGGTTGAGAATGTAATTGACTCTCTTAAAGATAAGTCATCAAGTGGGTTTGATGAAATTCCCATTTCTGTAATTAAAGTTGCCAAATCACAACTAAGTCCCATTTTAGAACACTTAATTAATTCATCATTTGTATCAGCAATTTTTCCTGGCAAACTAAAGGTTTCTAAGGTAGTACCAGTACATAAAAAGGATAGTAAAGATAACATTTCTAATTATCGACCGGTCTCGTTATTGCCGGTGATATCAAAAATATATGAAAAAATTGTATATAGGCAATTAAGGGATTTTTTAGAAATTAACGATCTTATAGATGACAATCAACATGGTTTCCGTAGCAACAGATCAGTGGTAACAGCGGCAGTAGAATTTCTTGATGGTATTATAGATTCAGTAGATAAAGGAGAACATACTTTTGGAATTTTTATGGACCTGACAAAAGCTTTTGACAGTGTTAAACATTCAATTCTAATTGAAAAATTAAAATTACTGGGAGCTACAAATAATTCATTAAGCTGGTTCAAATCATACCTAGATAACAGGTACCAGTTTGTAGAAATCACAAATACTACTCAAAAAAATAAAGTTTCAAAAATAACCTCTGATTGGCAGCCCATCAAGTTTGGAGTCCCCCAGGGCTCAATATTGGGCCCGTTGCTCTTTGTATGCTACTTAAAAAATCTCTCTCTAAATTTAGAAAAGTTGCCCAAAAACAATCTTTGTCTATATGCAGATGACGCAAATTTAAAAGTTTCAGGGAACTCTATAGACGAAATTGAAAAGATAACAAGTATGGAATTAAGTAATATTGAACGATTTCTGAATTTTCATAATCTTAAATTAAATATAAAAAAAACAAATTTTGTTTGCTTTAAAACATCTAAAAACAGAGTTGATAAAGAATCAAAATTATCATTGGACAATGAGCTAATTCAGAGAAAAAGCTGCACAACATTTTTAGGGTTAATAATAGATGAAAATTTGAACTGGAATAAACATGTTCAGAAAGTGTTATCTAAAATAAATTCCGGGTTATATGCTATTTCAAAAATGTCAAAACTGTGTGACCTCACAACATTGAGAATGATATATTTTTCTTTTATACATTCTCATATAACGTATGGTATCTGTCTATATGGCTCAACAAAAAAATCAAATTTAGATTTAATTCTCAAAAGCCAAAAAAAGGCAATCAGAAAGATGCTAAATTTAAAGAATGACGTTTCAGTTAAGGAATATTTTAAAAGTTTGAACATTATGACAGTATATAGTCAATATATTTTCGATACTATAATGTACCTTAAAACACATTTTCAAGAATCTTCTCTGAATAGGGTTCACTCATATAATACTAGAGGCAGAAATGATATTAAACCCACTTATCACCGCTTGCAATTTTATGAAAAAAAAACTATTTATATTGGGACAAAGTTTCTAAAGTATGTTCCAGAATTTATAAGAAAAGAACAAAACATAAATGTATTTAGAAAAAAGTTAAAATCTCTTTTAATTGATAACACAGTTTATAGTTATGAAGAATTTTATGATAAGTACCAACATTAATGTGTTTTAACTTAGATATTTATAGCTATAGCAGACTCTATTCAATGTACTCAATTGTATGTATGTAATGAATAAAGATATTTTGAATCTTGAATCTTGAATCTTGAATCAATCTAAAGACTTAATTCAGAAAGTACATTATAAAAATAATAATTTGGCTACATATTTTGTGTATTAGGCAGCAAGAGGATTTTGTTGGCCTCAGTTTTCCAACGATATCTTCGTCAGGCTTACACGGAGCTGTGATACACTACAAACCTACTCCGGAGTCTGACAAACCCATCACCACGAAGGAGATGTACCTCTGTGACTCAGGTGCTCAGTACAAGTAAGTATTGCCTAGCTTTTTGTTACTTTGTATTCAAAAATATACTATAACAGAGAATTAATCATGTAATAAATTAGGAAACTTATCTGAACAAATTATTAACAAAATAAGTTTAGTTAATGAGAAAAAATGTTTTATTTTTGCAACAAATTCAATTCAGAGAAGGTTTGCCAAAAGTATATCGACACTATTTACCTAATTTACGTATGTTTATTTTGCAAATATGGGTTTTAGAGTGTTCATAAGTTGATCAGTGTGTAGTAAGGAGTGTATTGAGAGATGTTTAGTGATATTTATTATAAGATAAAGTTAAATATATTAGGCCTACATAGGCTATATTTTTGTAGTGTAATTAGGTTCTTATTTTGTTTGGTTTTTATTAGGGATGGGTCGGTCCCTAAAGTCGGTTCTTGGTTCTATTGGTTATTGACAAAAGAACCCAAACCAAGAACCGATGGGAAAATCTCAGTTCTGAGGTCCAGGTTCTAGAAAAACGTAAATGGGGAGATAGCTTTCATATCAGAAATGTTTCAGTTGTGAAAAGTGCTGATAAACAGAGCAATCAAACAACATCCAACCACAAGATAAACAATATATCTTTGTCAGTAAATATCTATCTACCTGTAGAAGACCACTTCCTTATCAGTACATGATTTGGCTATGAAACAAACAAAATATCTAAGTAAGAAAATATTCGCCCATAGTCTGGCAACTTTCTTATCAGCATGTGAAAAGAGACAGATAACATTAATGAATAGGAATTCACACCCAAAGGCATTCACTGAATTATAGCCATTCAGTTTTTGTTCCAGAGTCCAGTTGGCCTCTACACCTGAGCTCCACCCTTGTTTACTGTATCATGATCCTTTCTTATCACTTCCTGCCTGATAAAAAAACACCTTTTGGAAACATTCTATTCTGTTTACAACTTATCAAACATTCTGAAATTAATTATGCTTCTTGTTTTATTGTGTATTTTGAAAAATAAAAGGTTTTTATGAAAAAACGTAAGATATTAGAGTTTATTTATTTAGACTTCTAATGAAAAAACAATGCATACAAAACCTAGGGAATTGGATTGAAAAATAATTTTTTAAGATTAATATTGTATATCCGAAGGGTTCAGATGTGTCGGTGTTAGCTCCGATAAAAAACCGTGTTTTAGTTGACATTAAATGTGTGAAATGTAATAAAAATGTACGAAATGGAATCCTTTGTGATACTTGTGACAAATGGAATCACTTTCGCTGCGCTGGTGTATCAGAAAACTATCTTCCAGACGAGAATAAAGAGTGGCATTGTCCTACATGTACTAACCTAACCTCGACAACAACAGCGAAGAACTCTGATCCAGTAAGTACGCCTAATAACAATGTAGAAAATCTTCTTGAAGTCATCTCTATCTTACAACGTGACTTAGAATCTTTAAAAGTGGAAAATGATAGACTAAAACTACAAGAAACGTCATCTCCGATAAATTACCGTGATGTTACGTCTGAAGACAACCCCAGAAAATGGGAATATGTCCCGGATAAACGTAGGCCTGGTATTAGCCAAAAGGATACTCCTTCTTCTTTAGGGCTCAATGAAAAGAACTTTCCACCTCTTAGGAATAGATTTGAGCTCCTATCACGGCTCACGGAGGATAGTCCTGTCTCAGTTTCTAGTGTAGGTATGGCTGCAAATAGGCCTAAGTTAAACAAACCTAACATAGCTCCTACGAGGCCAAAAATTAATACTTCTAACCGGCCAAAAAACTCTTCTATGTATGTACACTTATATTCTGACAGTCAGGAGAGACATGTTCTGCAACAAATCGGAAATATGGATAGAAAATGTAAAATCACTTCTTTCGTCAAACCCAATGCCAGGTTTAAGGACATATTACCTTCTTCAACTGAGAAATTTGGACAAGACGACCTAGTTGTGATAATGGGTGGAACTAATGATATTGCCCTCAATGCTGCTAAGGATGTACTGTCGAATCTACGAAGGAAGCTACCTGAACTTCAATCAACCAACTCAACTGTCTTCTCAATCCCGCACCGCTATGACCTACCTCACTGGTCCTGTGTCAACGTTGAAATCAAGAGGACTAACGATGAAATTAAAAAAATCTGTAAATACTTCAAAACTTGTGCATACATAGATATAAGTAATTTAGGTTCAAGATTTCACACAAATCATGGGTTTCACTTAGGTAAGCTTGGTAAACAATATGTTGGTGACAAGATTGTTGAATGTATAAATAGTATCTTAGCTAGTAAAACTCAAACTGATTCTATCCCTCTTACTGATAGAATTTTTTTAGGTCAGTAGATAGGTCTTCAGATGTGGCTGACACAAAAGTGTCGGTTATGAGTAGGCCTATTGTAATCTCAACAGAAAACTTTAATCAACATAGGCCTAATACAAATTATAGCAAAGCTTGTCTTCCAAGTGGTTTTTATCAATCAAAACCTTACCGAAACCTAAGTCACTTTATGTTTCTTAATATTCAAGGACTTCTTGACAAATGTGACATGTTGAATATTGTGGCCACTGAAAGAAATTTAGATGTCATTGGTCTAGCAGAGCATTGGCTGAGCCCAGATAGCCTAATTCTATCTTGCATTCCAAACTATACAGTAGCTTCTTACTACTGCCGTAAATCGAAAAGGCGCGGTGGATCTGTAATATTCATTAAATCCAACCTCTCTTTTCAACCAATGCCTGCCATTACTAATTTAGCAGTGGAAGAATTCTTTGAGATTTCAGCTTGTTTTGTAGAATTAATGAAAACTATTGTCATTTGTATTTACAGAAACCCAGTTTTTGAAAACAAAACAAAATTTATTGAAAGGTTTAATGTCTTGTTGAACTTACTGTATTCATTGAAAATGGACACTATAATCATGGCAGATTTTAATGTAGATTTTAATCTGTCTGATTCTGATACTGTCAAGCTTTGCAATTCCATAAAAGGTTTCGGTATGAATATAATGCTAAAAAATTTCATTACAAGGCCCGGTATTAATGGTGTAGGTTCCTGTATAGATAATGTTGTTACTACACTTCACCCTTCACACTATTATATAGAGATTATTGACACATTTTTTTCAGATCACTATAGTATAATTTTTCATGTGAAAACTTCTTTTGAATCTACTTACAAAGTAAAGCAATATACACAGGTTACGAAACGAAGTATAAATAGCTGTAGTACCCCTCTATTCTTCAATTGCTTGAAAGAAATTGATTGGTTTGAAATTTATAAGAACAAATCAGCAGAGAATCAATTCAATACATTTTTCCAACTATTTATCTGGGCTGTCGATTGTGGTTTCCCATTGAATAAAAAAAGAATCAATTGTAATAAATCAAGCTCTGTTGTCAATAAATGGTACACACCACAGTTACAAAAGCTTAAGGATCAATGTGACAAATTTCATTTTCTGACAAAGCACTCTGAGTCTGAAATTGTTAGAAATGAGTATAAGGAATTAAAATACCTGTACAGGAAAGAAATTAATAAAGCTAAGCTAGAATATAACAACAACCTAGTGGCATCTGCCATAAATAAGCCAAAACAAATTTGGAAAATAATAAATGACAATTTACCAACTAGTCGCAAGGAAAAAGATGTTAATACTATACTTAGTGCCAATAGTTTTAATGATTTCTTTGTAAATAGTGTGGATAATGTTGTAAATAGTATTCCCTGTAGTAGAAATTCCCCCAGCTTGTATTTAAAAGAGGCATATTATAATATTTTGAGTGATGGGCCTTGCCTCTTTGATTTTCAACATGTGTCTGTTGAAGAGGTACATTCTGTGATTCAATCTCTCACTAATAGTAAATCCTCAGACATATATGGTATTACCTCTGAGATTATAAAACTGAGTAGTTGGAATATTTCAGAAGTGCTCTGTCACATTATCAACTGTTGCTTTAATGAAGGATATTTTCCTGAGAAATTAAAGGTATCTAAAGTAATTCCTATTCACAAAAAGAGTAATAAAAACCTCCCAAGTAATTATAGACCAATTTCTATAGTTCCAACACTATCCAAAGTTTTTGAAAAACTAATGGGTGTCCAAATTATGAAATATCTTGAAACTAATCAGCTGCTATCAAAAAGCCAATTTGGATTTAGAAAGAATTTATCAACCTGTGATGCAGTCATGAAATTTATTCAAGACTGTCTTGAAGCAAAAGAAGACAAGCTTTCTATTGGGGCTAAATTCTTTGATATGTCAAAAGCCTTTGACACAGTGTGCCACAAAACCTTTTTACTTAAATTAAAAACAGTCGGTTTCTCGGAAATCGCTGCTAAACTAATTAAATCATACTTGTCCAACAGAACCCAAACAGTCTTTTTCAATAATTCTTACTCAAAGATTTTACCTGTAAACTATGGTGTTCCCCAAGGATCTATTCTGGGGCCACTTCTGTTCATCCTGTATATAAATGACCTTCCAGAAAGCATAGTAGGCATATCAAAGTCTATAAACTGTTATATTTATGCTGATGATATTTGTATAAGTGCTTGTTCAAGTCTTAATAATGTGGATACTAATACTTTATATAGAGTTGATGTCTTGTATGATTGGTGTAATTCAAACAGCTTATCCATAAACTTAGAGAAAACTCAGGAATTAGCAATATCTTATGGAAACTCTGTAACCAACTGCTCCACTCAACCTGTTAAATTCTTAGGTATACTACTGCAGAATAATCTGAGTTGGGATGCTCATATTAATTATATACTTCCCAAAATTTCAAGAGGCATCTTTATGATTAGGAAGCTGCAATCAACTGTAAATGAGAATGTATTGCTCTCAGTTTATTTTGGGTACATCCACTCACATCTTACCTATGGTACAATTCTTTGGGGTAACAATTACCTTTCAAATAATGTTTTTATTGCTCAAAAACAGGCGATTAGGCTTATTTGTAAAGCACCAGCTAGGAGTCATTGTAAAGATTTATTTATTAGGCTTAATGTCATGTCCTTCACTTGCATATACATATTTCAATGTCTCATATACGTTAAGAAAAATTTGTGTAAGTTTCTCCTGAACTCTGATGTACATAGCCACAACACTAGAAATGTAAACAATGTAAGAAAAGAATTCTGTCATTACTCTAAAACTTTAAAAAGCTTCAAACATTCTTCAATTAAACTATACAATAAGTTACCATTTTCAGTAAGAATGTTAGAAATAAATAAATTTATGATTGTCATTAAAAGGTTGTTGATAAAAAACTGTTTTTACACCATTGAAGAATATTATGACCATAATTTTTAAGAAACAAATCTTTATGTTCTTAGCTTTAAGTACCTTTAACATAGTTATCTCTAATCCAATGAATTGTTTATTCATGTTCTCAGTCAATCTTCTTGTTATTAATGTAAGCTTATAGTATTAGTTCATAAACCAATCTGACAATGTCTATAACAGACTTTACTTCATGTAAATGTATTGTTTTCTGGACAATAAAGAAATTTGAATTTGAATTTGTATCAAAACTAAACAAAATGAGTATAGCATTTTTACTTTAAAATAGTTACATTTTATTAGTATTATTTTTTTTACAAAGTCTTAAATTGGATTAATGTTTAAAGGATTAATATTTAAAATTGCATTGACTTAACATTTACTGACTCATTATTTCTTTTTATTAAAACATTATTATTTCTTAAATTTAAAACAAAATGTATACTGTAATTTCTAATAACATTTATGGTCAGGTAAAATGACACTAGGCCAGGAATTAGTATATTGGGGAGATAGGACAGCAGCAAACTTACCTTCTCTCTCTCTCTCTCTCTCTCTCTCTCTCTCTCTCTCTCTCTCTCTCTCTCTCTCTCTCTCTCTCTCTCTCTCTCTCTATCTCTCTCTCTCTCTCTCTCTCTCTCTCTCTCTCTCTCTCTCTCTCTCTCTCTCTCTCTCTCTCTCTCTCTCTCTCTCTCTCTCTCTCTCTCTCTCTCTCTCTCTCTCTCTCTCTCTCTCTCTCTCTCTCTCTCTCTCTCTCTCTCTCTCTCTCTCTCTCTCTCTCTCTCTCTCTCTCTCTCTCTCTCTCTCTCTCTCTCTCTCTCTCTCTCTCTCTCTCTCTCTCTCTCTCTCTCTCTCTCTCTCTCTCTCTCTCTCTCTCTCTCTCTCTCTCTCTCTCTCTCTCTCTCTCTCTCTCTCTCTCTCTCTCTCTCTCTCTCTCTCTCTCTCTCTCTCTCTCTCTCTCTCTCTCTCTCTCTCTCTCTCTCTCTCTCCCTCTCCCTCTCCCTCTCCCTCTCCCTCTCCCTCTCCCTCTCCCTCTCTCTCTCTCTCTCTCTCTCTCTCCCTCTCCCTCTCTCTCTCTCTCTCTCTCTCTCTCTCTCTCTCTCTCTCTCTCCCTCTCCCTCCCTCTCTCTCTCTCTCTCTCTCTCTCTCTCTCTCTCTCTCTCCTCTCTCTCCTCTCTCTCCTCTCTCCTCTCCTCTCCTCTCCTCTCCTCTTGTCTTTTCCCTCCTCTGTTGGAGAACTGCTAGATGGATATTTATGGACAATCTACCCTGCAGCTGCAGCGACAAGCGAGGATTGTGAAAGAGCATGTGTATATTTTGATTTCCCAGTGCTGATACTGGATAGTCACCTTCCAGAACCTCCTCATGGAGTCATTGATTGATATCCATGGAAGATTCCAGTGATGCCAAATCATTGTTAACGCTGATTGAAACATTTATCTGTCGCAAAGTAGCTGCACGCATCTTTGAAGATGAGTCTTCACATCCTCGTCAACTCTGCATTGATAGTCTCCCTCGCCATTGCAATTTTTCTTTCATCAAGAGACTCTTTTAGCATTTCCTTCGAAATGGATTTTGAAGTGCCTACTTTCTCCTGAGTTTCCTTTATAGAGAATCCTGAGGCGGGGAAACTTCCGACCAAGCTGCTCCTTTAAAAAAGGGAAATTCCTCTCATGCTCTTCAGCTATTGAGGTTTAAGGACCCAGCAGTTACTGTAGTAGTTTTAAAATTCATTACTAGCTTGAGATATGAAGTTTGAATTGTTCAATTTATTTTTATTATTATTTCAAATATTTCTTCAATGGGGACATTAGTGTATGTATGTATATATATATATATATATATATATATATATATATATATATATACATACTAATGTCCTCATTACTATATATATTTATGATGTCAAAGAACACCATTATAACATTCCTTTTGTTGTTTTAAAGAAATCGTAAGTAAAGTGATTTTATTAATATCATCTTCATTAAGGTTAAAATTTAAATTCAGTACATGTTCTTATTTTTTGGCTAATTTGTAAGCAGGTGCAAAAGTACAGTCAACTACAATAACTTACAGTTTTAGTTTCTTCGTCAGTCTTGTACAAACTTTATAACTTGTGTCCTTACCACATATATACTGATAAAATCAAATACAACAAGAATAATTTTATAATGTACATTGTTCTTGAGATTCTTTGGTTTGTTCAGGGATGGAACCACTGACATCACAAGGACTGTACACTTTGGTACGCCAACGCAGTTCCAAAAGGAATGTTTCACCAGAGTCTTAAAGGGCCATATAGCACTGGCTACAGTCAAGTTTCCAGCTAAAATTAAGGTAAAATGGCCTTTTTTAGCTGGCCAATTATATTATTAAAAGCTTTTTTATTACTGGTTTGACATATTTTTTCAGGCTGAAAAGTTTAATAATAATGTAAATGATTAATATTTTTGTAAAGAAACAGGAAGAGAAAGTTAAGTGATTAAAAAAAATTTTAAAAGAAGACTGTTGATCTTCTTTCAATATTCTATATTATATGTTAAATGTTATTTCATTTTAATAATCTAGTTGTCATGTCCAGAATAGGGCACACAGTAGTTGTGTCTAGTGTGATTGTGTAGGAGAGAACCAACTAGTCATCCTGTGCTTTACCCAGGGGACTATTAAAAGAAAATACTTTCCCTTTGATAACAAAACAAGCATAAATATTATTATTTAGTTTTAAGGAGGCCATTTTGCTTTACAGAAAACACAAAAACGTGGCTTTCTAATCCAAAGATTTGTCCGTAATAGTGAAAGTATCGTAATAGTTGAAGTTACATTAGATAGGTGAAGAACTGTTCTAGTGGACCATAAGATATTGTAAAAGATTGGGAATTTTTTTTACAGTTAAATAAAGTGAATGCCATTCTTGATGATTTTTAATTATCAACCTTATAATATCTACTTAGAATGCACTAGATTGGGCCTTTAATAATCAAACAGTGTTCACTGTAACTCATTATAATAATAAACACGAACCATACAGTCTATTTTAGCCTTCTGAAGGTAAGATTATATGACTAATATAGGGCTGTCATCTTCTCATTGTTGGCTTGACAGTTTGGAAACTGTCAATTTAATTGTTCTTTAAAATTCAATTGTATTTCAGTATTGTAACTGATATGAGTCATAATATTTGTTTATCTTTTGTGATAGATATCATGATTAAAAATGTTATTTGTAAAAAATGTAGGACTAGTCATTGAAATTTGTGCCATGTTTGTTGTTAAGCGCACATTACCAATTCGCCAGTGACTCATCAAATTACATGCTGCACCATGGCTGAGATCCACCGCTATTGTTGCTGGTTTTAAATTTTATTTTATAAATGGACATTCGAACATTTAGTTGATAATTACTGCAGTCAATTATGCAAAAAATAAAGCTGCAATGGCTTTGTATTTATGATTGTTTTCTTCCAGTTTTTTAACACCTTCAGTTGTGTTAAGTGGATGAAGTGATGGTATAGTTATATTGGTGAAGAAGTCTGCAGTCAGTTGGATCGCAGAAACTTACATGTCTCTCATTTCTCATGTTGTATTATACTGCTGTCAAGTAGTAACAAATCAAACTATTTTCAAGAATGAATAAATTAAATCACTAAAATGAATCAACTCATGACTTGGTTCAGTTTATTCAATTCAGTCTCTGAATTATTATGACATAATGCACTTCTTCACTTCTGTTTCCTTTTATAACTATTTTGTTTTGTTTTTTAACCAAAGAAATTATAAAATATAGACCTAAGTCTAATATTTTGAGAAATACAATTACTCGATCGAACTTCAAGTAGTTTCAGAAGCTTCAAGCCAAGGTCGAGTAGTATGATACTGGAAGTTTTGAGTACTCGCACACCCCTACTTTAAAGCCATAGTAAAGGTGAAAAATTTCTTAAATTACTTTGTTTATTTTTATGTGAAAAGAAAACGTATACTTATTAATGATATAACTTTAGTTGGTATTATCTCAGTAAAGTTAAAAAAAGGGCTCTTTGTGTAGTAGTAAGACTTTGTATATCAACTGCAGGGGAACTGCCTGGACAGCTTAGCGCGCCTTTCTCTCTGGTCTGTGGGGCTGGAGTACATGCATGGGACTGGACACGGAATTGGAGCCTACCTCAATGTTCATGAAGGACCAATGGGTATTTCTTGGCGGCCCTACCCAGACGACCCTGGCCTCCAAGAAGGCATGTTTCTATCAAATGGTATGTCTTTATTTAAATAGTTTTAAGCTGTCCAACTTCATAATAAAGATGAAAATGGGTTTGAAATGAATGGAGCATGTGGAACATTGAATTTAGAACTAACTGAAGTAATTTTTTCCCGGAAGTGTCAGTAGTACAATCTTTTAATCTCTAGATCTGAAACTCTATCATATTATAAAGATAAGTCATTATTTAATACATTGTTTCAGAACCAGGCTACTATGAGGATGGTGAATTTGGCATAAGGATAGAAGATATCCAAAGAATAGTTCCTGCTGTCACGCAGTACAAGAAGAAGGAATTTTTAACGTTTGATGTAGTTTCATTAGCACCGATTCAAAAAAAGTTACTTGAACCTAAACTACTTACTAATGAAGAGGTATGTATTAATGGTTTGTTTAGGGAATAGAAAGAGTCCTGTTTAAGTTTAAACCATAACATCCTAAGGGAGGGAGTGTATCTTTTCAGTTTTCAAGCACAATATCTTTATTCTTCATTATTAAATGTGATTTGGTATGTGCAGCTTGCGTACTTACTTAATGTTTGATGGGATAAAATCATCTTAGGTTCACTTAGCTTAAGGTACCTTCATACCATAGGTAGTTTATGAAACATGTTGTATACTAACATGAGATAGCAGCACTTCTTGATAAGCCTACTATCCAGCTTTATATGAGTGATTAAGTATTGATATTTGCCTGATGACCTCACTGTTTTCTTTTTCATTTTGTTTATTTTCCTTAAAATATTTTTGGTGAAAATAATTATGAAATAATGAGTTTTCTCTTTCAATTTTTAGCTATGTGGCTGAGGAGCCACACAAATTATAAATTTAGTTCTCAAATAATTGAACCATTTGGCCTGTTATGGCAGCTATTTGATGCAGTCTTCTTTTATAACTTTAAATTTTCTTACTATATATTTATTTGTTTAGTTATTATTAAAATATGATTACTTAAAATTATTATAGTTATGAACTAGTTATATGTAATTGATTATTTTCAATTCAATTTTCAAATTACTTGTGATGTACTACCTCTTACAATAAAGTGTTTTTGTATTCTTTTCTCTATCAGCCTTAGTAAAAATGAGACTTTGTCGCTCTTAACTTTGTTAAAACTCAATAAGATGCATTCACTATAAACACTCGATATAAAAACTTGATAAAGATGAGCCTGCAATGATCAAGGTACCCAGCTGAGGAAGATGATGCATAAAACCCTCTTTTGTAGCCAGAGAACATAAGTGCAGTTAGCCGCACACTGTACACTTATGAATCTTGTACATTTTTAAATCAGTCTGTAAGTTAATTTAATCCTTATGAAGTTAAACATCTGCCACCTCCAGGTCTGCTTCTATATTTTCCATATCTGCCTTCACCTGGTCATTCCATTGCAGGCTTTGTCTTCCTAGAGCTCTTGTCATCCCTTATGGCCATTCAATTACGACTACAATGTCAAATTTTTTGAGAAGGTCTCTAATTTCTTTATTATGCTTTACCTTCAATGCTCCATCTTCTTTTGTGGCTCCAAAAACCTTTCTGAGTATCTTATTTCTGAAAGTTATGAGTCTTATCTCCATATTTTTGTTGAGAATCCATGCCTCAACTCCATATAGAATGACTGGTCTAATTATTGTTTTATAAATTTTAGTTTTTGTATGGTTAGACAGAAGCTTTGATGACATAAGTTTATTTAGAGCAAACAAGCTTCTATTAGCTAAGTTAATTCTACTTTGAATTGTGGTATGTTCACTGTTTTTAGTATTGATTACGGTACCAATTTACTGAATTCATTGTCTTTTTAAAAAATGTCCTCTTCTATTGCAAAATTTCTTGAGCTATCACGAGTTCGGCAAAATAAATAAATTTAGTTTCTCATCACAGACTTTGAGTCCAACTTCCTAGGTTTCTTTAATTAAAATGTCTTATAGGTCCTTTTTATTCTCTACCAACAAATTTAGGTCTTCTGCAAAAGCCAGAACTGATATTTATATACTCTTATCATTCTCCCAAAATTACTTCTCTTTATATCCTTTAGTACCCCTTCCAAAGTGATGTTCAAAAGAATAAGAGACATGCCATATGTATCACTGCTCTCTTAACTTCAAAGAAAGCTATACAAGGAACCAGATTTTGTGGCTCTTAACAAAGTTTGCTATACTCGAGTAAAAAACGCTAGTACTAAAATAAACACTAAAATTTGTTTGTGGTATGTGTCCAATATTTGAAATAAGTTTTACCAATTATTTATTTATCTTACAGATTGACTGGCTAAACAGGTACCATAGCAGAGTGAGAGAAAAGTTGACCCCTGTTCTAAAGGAGTTTTCCAATAAAGAAGCAATAGAATGGCTTCACAATGAGACTGAACCAATAGGATAAAGTGAGTATGAATCATATAAGCATATGTATGATGTGTTGTAAGTTTAGGTATGATTTGCATATGGCATGCATTTAACCCTACATAAAGAATTTGATTTTCGTAATCAGAAGGCCATTGTTTAGCATTAAAGTTGATGAAATTGAAGTAAAATAAATAAAGTATATTTTGTGAATTCATTATACTTACAGACTCATTAAAAATCTTATAGTAAATGAAAGTTACAACACTTTCAATTTTCTAGTAATGTATACTTTTATAAAATGGCTTTATATAATAGAAAAGAGATAGTATTATTCTCTCAACTCCTATGGCCATTTGAGCCCTAGAAGGATTTTAGTCTCGCCAACTAGTCTCCTTTTCTTCTGTCATGAGCTACTTCCATGTCGGCTCTTGTCCTCTCTAAATCTATTCTTACTTATATATTTTTTTATTCATAAGACGCTGATCGTCAAGATATGGGCGAATATGAATAGTAGGGATTTGCCATTCCTGGCCCAGTATTATCCACCCTACATTTTAGATTGATAATGCTTTGATGTGCTTGGATTGATAATTTCACAGTTTGCTCGGATTGATAATGTTTCATGGTTGATAATTTTGTGTTTGCCGTTCCTGGCGCAGTGCTAGGCGTGAATTTTGATGGGGAAAAAATATGAGTGTTGAATGTTCTAGTTTTACGCGTGGGGTTGAGTTTTGTCTACCGTAATTTCTGTAGGTGTAGATAAACAATGTTATTTACAAATGGGTTCAAGATCAGGCGATTGTCTTGATCCACGATTGTAACAGTGATTTGCTGTATTTTTCGCAGGGCACTATATAACGGAGCATAATATCTCTGGAGCGGCGTTTCTGATATTTTGTAGCCCCGTGGTATGGCTGGGAAAAATGTGTATAGCAGTCGATGTTCTTTGTGCTTGTGCAAGTGTTCGTCGTGATTGGAGTAACTGTTTTCAACCAAATTGCAATGTATCTCGACTGTATCCACAGTTCTGAGATTCAGTGGTTTCGTGGCTTTTATGACATGGTCGGCCATGTAGTAAAAACGTTCGTTACTGTAGTCTTCTTTTTCCTCAGACTGCATTTCGAACCCCAGCAGGTTTCGTATTGTGGAGTCGAAACTGAACTTGAGCGGTGAGACTATCGATACCCTGTCATCCATTTTCGCTATGCTGAACCTCGCAGAATCAACCACGTTCAGTGTTTTGAGGAACTCACTGCACTTGACCTGCAGGGTGTCTAGCGTCCAGTGGCCTTTCTGAAAGAGAAGCGCTCTCGGACCAATGCTCTGTTGTTCGGCGTTAGGACCTACCCAAAAGTACATCGTTCCATCTGTCGGATGATTAGCGATATTGTTTTCCGAATAAAACCCGTACAGAGCCAGTTCGTAGTCATCTTCATCGCGCAAATATATTGGGTGCTCAAAGTGAAGTGTGATCACCGAACCCGCTCCAACCAGTTTGAACAGCATTATGATTTTTAAAACTCTTTGTCTCCCATACACACACACATAGGTGTTTCTTAAAAGTTACTCTCGATCGATGCGAAAAAAATTTGTTTTTTAAATAGCCGTGTTTGCCACATGTTATTCAGGTGTGAAGGCACTCACGCCATTCTCGAGAGCTTCAAGTTTCTCCTCGATCTTTTTGAGCCTTTCGTTTGTTTGTCTCTTCAACTTTCGGATAGCATCGAATAGTTCATTGAGCTCTAGTCGAAGTTTGATTTCGACTTTATCGAAAGCTTGCAACGATTCATGGGAAAACTCTCTTTTCATCTCATTGATTTTAGAATCGACGTATTGTGCACTATTACCACCAGCAACAAAAGTGATGTTCGTATCACCAAATTTGTTGATGTGAAAAGTACTGTCACATCAACTCTCCGTATAACTCTCCGTAGTTATAGTCTCTTACCACCAAGACTTCCAAGTGTATTTGTTATCTCGTAGACACCGCACGATATCATTCCAATCTTCACCTTTGTCGTTACGTCGTAACACCTCAATACATAGATGGCCGCATATCGGAGGATCATCAAAATCTTGGACGCTGTCGATGTTGTATTTGAGATTGTCTGCACCCAAATAACGTACCAACTCTAGTGGTGGTCTTGCATCACCGAACGAGTCGAAGTATAATTTATGTTCTCCCCGTTTTACGTAACACGTCCAGTGGGTGCCATTAGATGATATATCTCCAAGATTGATGACACCACATTCGATGGGACTAGGTATTGAGGGTAGCATTTGACGCATAAACACGCCTCGAAAATTTTCTATCTTTAGCGTTTTGATGTAATTTTCAATTTCAGCGAGCGAAAGGGGTGTGATCTTTTTTTATTACCAAGCAGTTCGTCTAACTTGGAGTTGATGCGCCGTTTAAGACCTGAACCTTTAGGGCCGATAATACTGTCAAGTTCACTGTCAATTGGTTGTTTCAACCACGGTACGAACTTATTCTTGAGTAGTGGTGCTATTGTGTGCCTCACAACTGGTGAAATAAAACGTTTGCCACCAGGTACATCTGTTTCGACAAAATCTAGCATCTCTTTCAAGAGACCTCCTTTTTTGTTCATTGAAAGCTGTCCGTATGAAAGCTCCATCCGTAATCCTTTATTATCTTTTTTCGCTTTGACTATACGTTGGTGCTGTCTTGGTGTGAGCAAGATATCATCGCCACCACACATAGTCACTTGGTCTTTCGATAGACCAATACTCGCACTCTGCCGCCTTCGGTAAGCGGTGCGGAGCTTACGTTTCTGTCCATCCGACAGCCTGATTTTATGATGATGTAACGCAGCCATAATCATACACTTATAACTAAGACATGGATATTTACTGTCCAAAGTGCAAAATAAAAACGAGCTCAATAAATGTTGAGACTTTGAAAACGGTAAACGAAAAGTGGCGACACAAGGCACAATGCGTAGTTTGTGGAAAAGAAAAGAGTACATTTATTAAAGCTCCGGATTTTGCTAACCAAATGAAACCTTCCTTGATCGAAGTGAAAGAATTGCATCGACCGGTGATAAAGAAATTTCCGAAACGAAGAATCATAACGCTTGGAATCGATGATTTGTGGGCTGCCGATTTGGTCATCATGGATAGGTATAGAGGTGAAAACGACGGTTACAAGTACATTCTAAATGTCATAGACACGTTCTCAAAATATGCTTGGTCAGAACCATTAGTCAGAAAAAGTGGATCTGATGTAGCCGAGGCATTTAGAGTTATATTAGAAAGAGCTGGGCAATGCGGGCACGAGTCACCCAATCTACTTCATACAGACAAAGGGCGTGAATTCGTAAACAGTGACTTCAGGCGTTTGTTGAAGGAACATGAGATCAAGATGTATCATACTGAGAATGAGGAAAAGAGTGCAATAGTAGAAAGATTCAACCGTACTCTAAATGAGAAAATGAAAGTACAATTTGAAGTGCGTAAGTCATTTCGTTGGATTGACATTCTCCAGTCTTTACTGAAAGACTACAACAGCAGTTTTCATAGAACGATTGGTATGATGCCAGTTGAGGTTAATGCGGAATGTGAACCTGAGCTTAGACGCAGATATGCAAGCAGGGATGAAACAACATCAGCAGTGCGAAAACCTACACTCAAGATTGGTGATAGAGTTAAGATTACGAAAAATAAGGGTCACTATGCAAACAAGTACGACTGTTTGCAACTGGACTCGAGAAGTATTTACCGTTTATCAAGTTAATAATACAAATCCAGTCACATATAATATCAAAGATTCTGAAGGAGAACATATTATCGGATCGTTTTATCAAAAAGAGCTCCAAAAGTCAGTATTTTAAAAATGAACAACAAAATAAAGTTTTTTTTTTTTTTTTTTTTTTTTTTTATTTACCTAGCGAAATGTGATTGTATTTCGAGTAATGTCATACGTGAAGTTTGTTTCTGCGACAACAACAACGTAAGCTGTGGTACCACTGTTCGCTGCTGGAGGTGCGACTGGATTTATAAAGTCTAACTCAACTTGTATATCGCTTCTAGATCTGTCTGTCGACTGTGGATGTAGATGAGTATCCAATATATTGTATTGTACGTACGACCATTATTGGAAAGTTGCTTTGGAAATTCTCAGGAGTTAACATAACATCAGAATCCCCAAAGTTCACCATTCGAAAACGTACATACTGATCGTAAAGAAGTCGCCACTTTGAATCTGACATATTCAAGTTTTGCAATTCTTGTGGGTAGCGATCACCGTTTATTTTGACGGTTGCGTTCTTTATGGTACAACTGTCGAAAACTGATGGATTTGCCTTTTGATCGTTCGAGCGATTAGTTTGCAAACCAATTATGACGAAACGTGGATCGTTCACACTCCGATAAACGTTGGTGATGTCAAAGTTGAATGAAGATCCAAACACGCCTTTCTTCTCGATACACTGCCATTGGTAGTATCTGAACGATAGTCTGTCTTTGTCGCTCAATTCTTTCAATCCCGCAATAAGTTGTATACGACTGGTAGATGAGTATTCTACCAACGGTACGCGTGGAACAAACGATGTAATTTTTACCTTTCCATCTTCAGGTTCAACATCGGTTGCTTCTGAACCTTTCCAATGATACAGAACGTCGTTGTCTTCGGAACGCGTGAATGTGATTTCAAATCCACCTTTATACATCGGATACTGAAGGTGGTCGAAAAAGCCGAGACCAAGATGACCGAGCGTACCTAGTGCTTCAAATTTGCCCCCTCCACTGTACTGGGATACGAAACCGCAGTTTGAAAGTGTAGCCGTATTTGTGTACATCAACATACCCTTGATGTAGCCTGTTACACCCGGATTGTCTACGCTATCAATGATTGTGTTGTGTTTCTTTAGCTCAATTCGTGAGAACAGGAAAGCTGGGAAGTTGTTAACAAGTTTTATAGTAGAATTCTTTGGGTATGCCGACCCGTCTGATTTTTTCACGACTTCACCTTGGATGTGAAACATTATGCGAGAATCGTAAAACGCATCACCATGGTCCAATCTGAACACAGTGTAGTTGTTCGGTGTGTTGAAATTGAGATCAGACACTGCGTTAACAGTCCTGTACTCACTCCTCACAACACCGCCCATAAACTTGGTGTAGATCGCTTCCATTGTGAAATATATCACCACTTATAGTATTCATATAGGGTACATAGAACCGGACGTACCCAAACCCATGCCGAGTTTACGTTTCAGCCACATTCCACCGGTTGTAGCAAGAGCAACTGCACGTTCATTCAAATCAGCATCAGGTGCCATGACTCTACGCCACGCCTTCTTCTGCAACTCACGATCGGCCACCCATCTGTCTTCTGTATTTTTGTGTTTGCTGTACCAAATGTCATGTTCTTTGCACGCCTCGTCAAGTGGGTTGATTCCTTTATCTCCTCTAGCCAATCGTTTGTCTAGTTTTGTACCGGGTCCACAAAAATTGTACGTATCAAATTTCAAATTGCGTGGAGCATGAAGCTCGAACGGTAGATTGTTGATGATATCGTTCAAAAGCCCAGACCCTTCGATCACACTCTCCGGTAATGCTGAAAGACAACGTACTAGATATTTTGTTCCTCGTGGAGTCTGCACCAACTCTTCCATTCTGTCGTATATGAATTTGACGAGAGATAGTTTCTCGTTATGAAAATTGTTGTTGCCGGCCATTTCTTGAGCGTAAATGTAATTCAATCGTTTTACCAGTTCATTGAGATTGCTGATGTATTTGTATTCTACCGGCCTACTGCTGTAGACTGCCAACCCAGACCCAGTCATTTCATCATTATTGTCAGTCTTTATATTTTCTTCCCAAATTCGTTTGATCATGCGTTTCCATTTACGACCCTGACTCGCTTTCGGTCGATTTGAAAGAGGATCATTTTTCTGAAATATGGAATTTGTTCTGAGCAATATATCTTTGTATGCATTCCAATCGTCAGGCGTATAGTTGTCATCACTAATGTAATCGTTCTTCGTCAAAAGACGCCAAAGACCATCCGTGCCTTTGTAAGTTTTTTGATCTTTTATTAGTACGATATCGGTTAATTAAACGTGATCGGCTCGGATCCAATTTTAGCTCGATTAGCATTGTCATCGTACCAAATACCGAACTGAGCATCTCGGGGCTTTAGGTAAATAACTTGATGCAGTCAATCCCAGTGTAATTTTCTTTGTATCCATCAGTTGTTTAAACGATTGATTCAATTCTTGTGAAGGAGTATCTATGTCAGAACGCTCAGTCAACGGGCTTCGTCCTTCTGGTGTACCAGATCTCGTTAATGGTATTCGCATGAGTTGTCGCATACGTAGTCTTTTACGTTCTTCCATTTCTTTAGCCTCGTTGACTGCATCTTTCTCTTTTTGTTTTATGATTGCATTCGTTATGGGCTCATACTTTTTCTGCCTTTCGCGCATCTCCTGCATTTCTTGCACGTATACACTGGAAAATTCATTCTTCAAATTATCGTTCAGTTCCTCCAACTGTTTGGCTTTTACCACCGTTAGAGGCTCAGACTCCTTAGGAAGCGGAGTCAAAATGTTGGGTGGTTTTCTGAAGGGTGGTGCTCTATTGATGGTCGAGAGCCAGATGACCGCTCCTCTTTCTCAGCGGCTCTGAATTTGCGTATAAGTTCTCGCTGTAGCTCTTCAAGACGTTTTGCTTCCAATACAGTAGCCATAGTGTTATACTTATTTAAATACAGTCTGTTAGATTTTTATCTTGCAACTGGCTTGGGTATAAGTTTTTCATTTAACATACATTTGTACTTTCCCGAGTGTACTTTTTTGTTCATGTCAATAGATAGAAAGCCGTGTGGTTGACTCCAACATTTCTTGCACATAGATTCAAATTGGATGTACGACATATCTGAGCCGACAAAGTCTTCATATATTCGCTTGCTGTAATGCTTATTCTGATTGAACACGCAAAGTAGATTGACATTGTTACGGATAACTTGCATATCCACACGCCCATAGCTCTGGCTGAGATACACACAGGATATGAGTTTATGTCGACCTCGAATAAAGTATTCTTTTATTGGGGTTTGTTTTTCAAGAAGGCAGTCGTCGAAAACCACCAACGAATTTGGTTCACATTCATCAACTGAGATTAGGTCTTCGCAGCTTGTATAAAAAAACGCTATCTGTTTCCCTAACTTCACCCCAACTTGGGCGCGTACATGTCACGAAGGTTAGAGTACGCAGTCTGATCGATTGATCTACTGAACACGTACAAGTTCTTAAATGTCAACCCTTGGCCGTCGTAAATAAAGTTCAGCAAAAGATTCGTTTTCCCACTACCGGAAGGGCCAACAATTAAACAGCGTAGTGGTCTCGGTATCAGGTCGTTGTCGAAGTAGTACATACACTTTGATATCCATTCCAGATGGGTACTTATAAGTGGGGTATTTTATAATGTCCCCAGGGTAGTGATTTGATCCCATCTTCTAATATGTAGCGTTTGTCATCTTTACTACTCAGTGATGGTTTGAATAGCTCAACACTGAATAGTTCATGCCTAGAACTACGTATCATGTTCATAGATGCGTATTTAGTTTTCCCTTTGAACAGACACTCTTTGTAGTCTGTAAATGATATCTCATTTTTCACAACAGACTTTTTAACCCCTTTAGATCGTTTGGAGGTTTTCAGTTTATCTAGTTTATTTTTTTCGTCATTCTTTTCTTTGTCTTCTAATTGATACGCGTACATTTTGGATCTAAGCCCGACGAATTCTCGCATGATAGAACCCTTTAGTTCGTCTTTCATTTTGCCCAATATTTTTTTGTTAACTCGGGGCATACCGTACGGATTGTTTTCTGCATAATCACTAGTGTCAAAATATTTAATCATACTTTGCATGTCCTGATAAAAATCACTTGTTTCTATCTTGTACGTAAGAGAATCTGTGTCTGTATATTGTAATGATATTTTATCGCCGTAACGTTTTTTCATTACATTATAATGGAATTTGTACATCATCAACTTTGATACGTCGAGAACACACGCACCTACATATATGGGTTTGTTAAATTTCGTTTTTACTTTAGCCATATGAACCACAGCTAAGTTTTCACAGAAAATCGTCCGGCTCGCGAAATTAGGTTTGGCAATCAATTTCTCAAGCTGATCACATTTTGAAACGAGACGAATGTCTACACGGTTCCGAATATTTTCCATAGTCTTTCCGAATACTGCATTATTCATCAGTTTATAGAAATCCTTCTCAAAGTCGTTTTGGGCTTTTATGCGATACTTCGTGTTTAAGTTGATATATTTTTCGAGAAATTTTGACTGTACGAAACTTATTATTCTGTGGATCTTCGTGACCTGCATACCCAATGATAAATAGAGTTTTAAATTACGATAGTGTAAAACATATCTTTCTTTGTTGTATAGAGTGGTTAGTAATTTTGCTTCTCTAGACCCTGGTGGACACATTCGCTCAGGAGCTAGGGGGAGATCAGAATGTTGATCGTGTAGGTTTTCAGGGTACACCAAGTCAACCTCAAGTATATAACCGATTGTATCATCATCGTTAATTTTTGTAACATCGAAATACTCTATATCTGCACCAATGTCAGCTCCATCTTTCACCCAGCGAAAGTCTTTTATCGGCATCGGCTGACTCATCGCATGACCGTAAAGATTGTTCATATCTAGATAGGTTAGATATGTGCATGGAAGGGTTGAGTCATAATCTTTCATATAGGGGTTGTTAGCTTTAACGTGACGGTTCGAGCATTGCGATATTCCACCTCGAACCATTTTTTCCCACATCAGTAGCATATTAACATCAGACAATAGATCAAGTTTTACATTTGTAGTTTTCAGCATCGCACTCCAAGCTAGACCTGGTGCTGTGAAATACCATGCCGGATCTAATTTGTATATTCCCATGCACACATCTCTAAAATTTTCCATGACATCAGCCAGTAGCAGTACATCTGTAGTGTTGTATAACAGTGTGTATTCCTTTAGGTCTTTAACTCCTAGATCATGCCAGACCATACAAGCGTGTTTGTAATCTTGCTCTGTGATATTGGTCTTATTTAATTTATTATAAAATGCTGATTTTGGCGGTAGTGATGTCTCATTGTACTTGTCCAACGAATCCATATAATCGTATGGATAGACACCCTTCCTCAGTAGCAGATCTACAGATTCATTCTCATAGTGTTTGATAGTATGCATTAGTTTACTTTTAGGGAGGTTGCTTATGAGAGTGTCCAAACTGAGACTCATAAATTTGAAAGAATCAAGGAATTGTAGTTTAATACCATTTTCCACCTTCACAGTAAACGAAATGTACCGCTCTTCGTTGTTTGGTATTATATCGATAGTGTTACCACGCTCTCCGAATTGCTTAATGAATAGGTGTGTATCATAACCAGCCAAGTTGTGAATGAAGACGGGTATGAAATTAGGCACTCTATAATTCAAATTACATTTGTTATGGGCAACACCTCTGAATTTACCGGTTATATGATCATGATCCATCACGCGGTCATCTTCTAATACTCTTCTACATATGTGACATCTGTTGGTGATTTCAACCTCTCTCAATTCAAGATCAGTCAGTGGTAACATTGGAACCGCATTCTCACTGTTGTAGCGTTTAAAGATTTCCTCCGATTCACATATTAATGTATCTACAAATTTGGAAGCTGCATCCTCGCCGAAATAACTAACTGGTGGTTTATAAATACCTCTGTCGTGTGTTCCATACAAGAAACTTATTGGTCGATGTTTTTGATATCGCAAGGTATAGGGTTCTGTGATTCCTTCGGTTGGATCCTTTTCCTTTTGTGCTTCTTTTATTGGAATCAAACAACATTCGAAATCAGCGTAGAATACAAACGGAACTCTCATCGAGCAGTTGTATTGTCTGAATTTGATGAAAGCACCTTCATCTGGCAACTCAACTCTCAAAGCTTTGTGGTTCCCACAGTCCAATTTATGTTTATCTAACAAATCCTCTCTTCCGAAATGCTGAAGACACCGTCTGCACAGCCAGATTCTATGTCCATTTTTTGTCACTTGTGATTTCACTAATTTTTCCAGATTCTTTATGTAACAGTAATGAGCTTGCTTTTCATTCTTCATATACAACAAATCTACGTGTTGTACTTTTTCTTCATTTGTAACTAGGAGAGGATAGATTATAAACTTTTTGTCATAAGCATATATGTTAATTGAAATACCGGAACGTTCCTCAAATGTCGGAACTTTGGAAGTCTGTACCGGGAAATCAATACCTTTAAGATATTCGTCAAATTCATGTTCATGTGCTTTATACTTGCTCACCCGTTGAGAATGTTTCTTTGCTGGGTAAAGTGCGGCTAAAATGCTCCACAAGAAACACTTTTGATCATTATTTTCCACATTGATAACAGCTTTCCGGTTTTCAATAGCTGGAGGTAGTGGTATGTAGCTAGCTCCCTTCAGGGGGATATATTTGTTCAATCTAATTTCCATGCCTTCGATATTTTTGAGCGTCCATTGCGATCCGTTCTCCTGAAATTCCTCCATCTGGGCTATGATTTTTTTCTTTGTGCTATCGTAATATTCTGATATATCTAAAGTGGGCAGTAGTACTGTATTTTTCGTTTTGAAATTCATGGTTCGCTCAATAACCTTGCCATCTGCTAGCCGTTTGTAAACAGCGAAAAACCAAACGTTAGCTTTTAGGTTATTTTTCAATATTTCACTTTCAATCAGCTCAATGACTAGGGGTTTATACGCATTAAAGAAACGGAACACATCTTTGAATGCTAGTTTATTAGCAATAGTGTAGGTTTTCAATCGTCCCTTGAAAGCGGTTTGTTTTTCACGGATAGCCTCGGCCAGTGATTGTAGTTCGAATGTTTCTTCTTTCTCTCCATCCACGTTGTTCTGTGGCGAGTTTTCCAACGTTGGATCATCTACATAGTGTTTATCATCTGGTTTGTTTTTATTTTTGAACTTGGGGTTCTCAATAACAGTACACACGGAATCTGAATCTGAACTTAGATCGTCGTCTTCTTCTTCTTCTTTTTTATCAGTTGGACTCAGTGGTGAATATGAGGGACTGTCTGGAAAGTGAAGTGGAGATCCATAAACGGGGCTGTTTGGTATATTCAATGACGATTCCTCGTTAATGTTGTTATTTTTTTTAGGTGAATATGTTAAATCGAAATCGAGATCATCTTCATCCCAACTCTGATTATGTGTAGACTCTGATGAATGAGGTGGAGATCCCATTATATTTCTAATTTTATTCGAATCCGAATGGACAACTCTTTTTGGTGGTTCAAACACGACTTCTTCCTTTTTAGGATCGTCTAAAAATGACAAATCGAAATCAGATATGGCATCTCTAAGTTTCGTTCCAATTTGGATTTCTATGTGCTTCTGAGATTACGTTACCCAATAATTCTATAACATTATCTATGTCAGCCTCCCTCAAATATGATACAGGATCAGAACTATCATGATCTTCGGGCTTTGACTTAGGAGAAGCAATCGGAGAATCAGGTAGTGGGCTGATTGGAGAAGGAATGGGGGCTGACCAATCTACCTCAAAGTCAGGAGGAGGAGAAGATACTTAGAAAGCTGGTAGAGGGCTGATTGGAGAAGGAATGGGGGCTGACCAATCTCCTTCAAAGTCAGAGGGAGGAGAAGATATTGGGGAAGTATCAAGCAATGGGCTATTTGGTCGCTTGTTTGTCTTGCGAGCGTAAGCTCTGGGATTGATTGGTGTCGTACGTTTACTTTTCACAAAATCTTCATCGTATGTCTGGAGTGGTTTTACAGGCCGGCGATTAACTTTCGACTTCGGATATTTTGCAACAAGTTCGGATATTTCAGGACCTGAGGCTGGAAGTCGTTGAGCAAAACGTTCCTCTATTCTTTTGATTGTTGGATTGGACACAACGAAATCCGAAGGTAGCATCATCCTCCTTTGTTTGTGGTCCTCAGATTTTACATGGGAAACCAAATTAGACTTTTCGATAGTCTTCTCACATACCTCACACAATACCGATTCTGTGGAGTATGGATGCATCATTGCCCTTCGTTTATGAACCCTCGATTTTACATGTGAGGCATATCTAGGTTTTTCAATAGACTTTTCGCATACCCAACACATTACCGATTCTAGAGCTGGTTTGATTCCAAAACGTTTGACTCTGTTGCGTAGCATCGTATTAGTGTTACACTTTTTGGATTTGCTGTGTCTAAGCATATTACGAATAGAAACTTCGGTGTCACATAGAGTACATGCCTGTTTTGTAGCATCATTCGAAATTGAGCTAGTCTGAATATCTGGAACTGCAGCCGTTTGCTCAGGAGAAGAAGTCGTGATGCATCTTTTCGATTTACGATGCCGTGACATGTTGGATGCAGTCACTTCAATTCCACACTTTGGGCATGGTTTCTTTTGCGAATAGTTTGATGCCTGGTTGAGTACTGGCATTGCAGTGTTAGGATTATTTGAAACTGCGATACTCAAACAGCGTTTCGATTTACGGTGTCGTGACATATTTTTAGCCAGAACGTCAACACCACATGCTGGACAAGTTTCCTTCTGAGGACATACAGTGGTGGTTGAAGGAAGAGGTCCGAGCGCTAGCACCGTTGATTGGTAGCCTGTGGAAGCTGCGATACATCTTTTCGTCTTACGATGTCGAGACATATTTGATGCATGGACAAACGCATTGCAAGTAGGACATTGCTTCTTTGAAGCCATATCGTTAGCACTCAGAAGTGCTGATGAGTTGACATTAGTCTTATAAGTAGCCATTTGCATGGAGTTAGCTGTCTCCTCTGACCACCCTGAACATTTGTCGTATTTTGGAGTGGAAGAGTGAAGAAACGACGAAGCCATATCGTTAGCACTAAGAAGTGCTGATGAGTTGACATTAGTCTTATAAGTAGCCATTTGCATGGAGTTAGCTGTCTCCTCTGACCACCCTGAACATTTGTCGTATTTTGGAGTGGAAGAGTGAAGAAACGACGAGAGAAGATAAACGTCACCTGAACGTAAGCGAAACCTAAACGACACGTAAACGAAACCTAAACGACACGTAAACGTCACCTGAACGATACGTGGACGAGGGAAGATAAACGTCACCTGAACGATACGTGGACGAGGGAAGATAAACGTCACCTGAACGATACATGGACGAGGGAAGATAAACGTCACCTGAACGAAGAGGAAAGACGACGATGAATGTTGTTGCTGCACCACATCCATATCGTTAGCACTCAGAAGTGCTGTTGAGTTGACATTAGTCTTATAAGTAGCCATTTGCACGGAGTTAGCTGTCTCCTCTGACCACCCTGAAAATTGATCGTATTTTGGGCTGGAAGAGGGCAGGCGACGGATGAGATGAGAGGACGAGGGAAGATAAACGTCACCTGAACGATACGTAAACGAAACCTAAACGACACGTAAACGTCACCTGAACGATACGCGAACGTTAAGGGAAGACTTTTTGGAGTATTGTGGAAGATGTGAAATTATTGTATTAAGGTGATGAGGGAAGACGACGGATGAGATGAGAGGACGAGGGAAGATAAACGTCACCTGAACGATACGTAAACGAAACCTAAACGACACGTAAACGTCACCTGAACGATACTTGAACGTTACATGAACGATACACGAACGTTAAGGGAAGACTTTTTGGAGTATTGTGGAAGATGTGAAATTATTGTATTAAGTTGATGAGGGAAGACGACGGATGAGATGAGAGGACGAGGGAAGATGACAGCCAAGTGACAGAGCAGCCGCATCCACCACCGAAATCTCACGCAAACAACCGCGTGAATGTTATCGTGTCAAACCACCCAGCGGGGAATGGGTGCCGCGATCGAATCACTTATAATGTTACACAAACACCGCACCGCCGGGACTGCCTACACAGCGCTCCGCGAAACGATGCCACTGCAGAAATCTCGACCAGCGTTCTGGCCGGATTCACCGCGCGACACTCGAACCCATTTACCGCGCACCAAAACTAAAACACAACTTTCAATTCACGCCTAGCACTGCGCCAGGAATGGCAAACACAAAATTATCAACCATGAAACATTATCAATCCGAGCAAACTGTGAAATTATCAATCTAAGCACATCAAAGCATTATCAATCTAAAATTTAGGGTGGATAATACTGGGCCAGGAATGGCAAATCCCTACTACTAATATGGATTTCGAATGAGTGTGATGAGTGAATGTAGTCATTGTTACAATCTAAGGCTGACTATTCCTTAGAAAGTGTCATTAATTAATAGCCCAATGACAAATGAACAGCTGGTGGTTATCAGCTGATCCTTCTCAAAATGTATTATGATTCTGATTGGGATCGAACTGAGAACCAATCATCTACTTGGTCGCTCCAGCGCAATCTAGGCCTTCTGAGAGGTCTAGTCACCTCTGAACTTCCCGTCCAGACTTAATCATTGTAATTGTAATGGCACTGCCATTGAAATTAGAAATAAATCAAAATTTTTTAAAAATTAAAAATAATAAATAAGTAATTTTATCTTAGTATAATCTTATGGTACATTTCCAGCCACCTTACTATTATACTTCTTATTATTGTTACTAAGTAGGATTCCTTATATAACTCTCCCATTCTCTATTTTTTTCTAGACCTCCAGATCTTCTCTTTCTTGATTGGACTAAATATTTTTCGAATATTTTGTTTTTGAAGGTTACAATTTTTCTTTTGGACTTTATTAGAGCACACACTTAGACCCGTAGACCGTAGAATAACACTGCTTGAATCATTGTTCTATATATTCTTGTGCCTTTATACTTTTCAAAAACTTTGCAAAACTCCAGGGCTTCTCTATTGGCAGACTTTGGTCTAAGTTGAATTTCAATCTCATTTTGATTGGTGTTGGTTATGGTTATTCCAAGGTGTTTGAAGTGGTAGTTGAGGACATTATCTACCTCGAACTTTCAAATAACTCTTTTTTGTCCTCGCTAAATTGCAATCCTAATGTTTTGCTCCTATCTGTCAAAAATGTTTGTGTTAATTTCTTTAGATCTTCCTATTTTTATGATTCCTATCTTACAATTGTAGCAACATATTCTGCAAAGACCAATACATTTATATTCCCGTTAATTTTTACTCCATCTATAAGAATGTTGAATAACAGTGGTGATAGCCCATCTTCCTCTTTGACACCTGTGTTTGTATAAAAGGAATATTATACTATAAAATAATAATTGTATTTACTGTAAAATTACTGTTATTATTCTTACTTATGAGACGCGGACACAATGTTGTGCATATTTTAAGGCAAATATAAATGATGATATGAGTGTTATCTGGTTACTAACTGAGTTCAACTGTTCCTCAGAAAGGGCAGTTTATAAATAGCCAAACAGCCAGAGCAATATACTAACAAAATTTTTAATACTTAAGGTGTATGGTGAAAATAAAGGGTGTATAATGATTTCGATGAAAATATAACAATTTTGATTAAATTGAGCCTCTCTGTGAGCTTTTTGGCAGGCATTATAGGAAGGTTAGGAAAAGAATGTATAGGCATTTTAGTAATATTTGGTTCTTGAATAAATTATCCAATCAGAAAGTTAATTTTTCCTCTATTCTAATTTCTTCATTGAAATATCTGTAACTAAAAACGATGTGAAAACAAGATTTGAATTCTTATTTATAGCAATATTTGTATTACTTCTTATTATAAAATGGGTACCCAAACTACACAAATACTTTTTCAATGGCTGGTGAGCCCCTTGTAACTCCAATCACGTCAATCATTTCCCATTCTGTTTCTTCTAGTCTGGTTTGTGACACTGTTATTAAAGAAGAATAACAGAAAAGCTAGAGAGGTTAACAAATCTGTTTTATAGTAGTTTCGCCAGAACAAGATCATTAAGTTTTTTGAACAGTTGTTTTTAGTTCAACTATAGTTTACTTTATAAACTAATTCATTATTAAGCAACAAACACCAATCCAGGAACACCAAAGCTGTTCGACCGGCTATATTTTTTTTATAATGATTTTGTGTTACTCATCGGTGTTCCAAAGGCATCAAAGTTACAAAAAAATGAAGTCACTCTTTTAGAACACAATGATATGATTTATAATGCAATTTACCAATATGAGCATTGTTTGATATTATCAAGCAATCACTACAAAGTTGGTACCGGTACCAATCTATGCAAAATGTTCTGTTCTATACATATCAGATTTTTAATAATTTTTATTTGCCATTTTATAAACGTAGGAAATAAAATTGGAACGTGCAACTTGAAACTCCCGCTCAATTCTCGCCCGGCGGAGGTCAGGAGGGAGTAAAATTGCTGATGATTGTCATATCACTGAAAAATAACTAAAAGACGGAATAAGACGTACCAAATTCAGTCTGTAGAGAATGAAATACTCTATCCAAACAAACAAATTTCATTCTCTTAGCTGCATTGGGTATTTTACAAAAAATGTTTTTGTATACCCTTGTTTACATGATTTCTCAAAAGCAAGGTACTGCATAATTTATACTATTGATAAAAATTTAGCTAATAATTTATTTATTGAGATATAAACTAAAAAAAAATTAGCTAGATAGAGAGTTTATAAGTTGATCCATGCCGCTTCGAGCAAAGTTTGTGCAATAGGTTGGCCAAGGTCACGTGACAAGTTTTCACTTTACTGGAAGAAGCAGAGCCTGTCAACACCACGGCCAGAGTAGACATAGCCATTTTTACTTGTTGCGTATCTGATATTTTTGTGAGTGTTTTATTCGCTGTAAGTGCTATAAATTACTATTTGAATGAATAGAATTATGTGTTGTGTTTAGTGTAGTCATAGAACAATGTGTTATAGTGGTTTTTATTGTCTAAAATAATAAAAAAATAGTGAAATTGATACTTATGTAGATACTAGCCTACATAAGTATCAATGTCAAAATATATAAATGTCAAAATATATAAACAGTATAAAAAAAAATTCTTTTAGGTACTAGCCTAAACATTTATTTTTTATCCGATTTCAGCAAACAACGTGTGTATGTATAGGGTATTATTATTGTAGGCTACTTATAATAATCTTAGAAAAAAATTTAAAAAATTGAATGTATTATATATATATGCAATCTAAATAGATTGTTTATTTTATTTACACGAAAACTATATGACGTTAAAAAAAAATAGTATGTATTATTTCTATGCAACCTAAATAGATTGTTTATTTTATTTACGCAAAAACAATATGACGTAGTATGTTTAACTTAAAACAAATAATATGGAATTGAATACTTATGTTTATCCACAGATATTACTGTAAATGAATAGTACCAACACAATTTTTTAATATCAGGTTAGGTTAAAGGGCACTAGGCCAGGAATTAGTATATTAGAGAGATAGGACATCAGAAAACTTACCTTAAAAGACAAGTTCACTAACATCAGAGTAGTAGTCACAAATCACATGTGAGATTTTGTGTTTGTGACTACTACTCTGATGTTAGTGAACTTGTCTTTTAAGGTAAGTTTGCTGATGTCCTATCTCTCTAATATACTAATTTTTTAATATCACAGTTCTTGTTTTGGTTTGCTCATTTACCAGTGCGATTAAAGGTCAAATGAATTTTACTATTGTGGTAATATTTGTGGTTAAGTACAACTATTCAATACCATAACATTTGTTTAGTGTTAAATTAAGACAGCGTTTTAGTTATTACTAAAGTAAACAGCTGACTTTACACTATTTTAATTCAATATTATTAAAATCAGAAACTTATTATATTTCCTTATAAAAACTAAATTAACCATAACTCTTTTATTTGTGCACCGATTTTATTGAAAAAGGTATCGTTGGATTTGGCATAGAATTATCTAAAATATTTGTATTTTACACTTTTTATCTTAATTTATTTGTTTACGCTTAATTTTACTTAAAAAAGGTTCCATTTTGAAATTTGTGAACTTTAAAAAAAAGTATATTTGTAAATTTGAGGTAATTAGGGTATTAAAGCTTCTACTAAGTTTCATACAAATATCTTTAGAGGTTTTTAAAATATCAAATTGTTTGAAAAAAAAGAAAATGGCAGATTACGGCTAAAATAAGCTGAAATCCTAAAAATGTCACTGAACATTTTCGATTTGTTTCCGTATGTATAGCAATGTCCTGTAACTGGCGCCAAGCTTTTTGTGACACTGTACAAAATAATTTAAATTTAAAGGTTTTTTCCCTAGGGGTGAAAAACAAATTACCCCCAAAAAAATTCAAAAACCCTTTTTGCTATGGGGTGGTTTTGGGCTTACGGGGCCCGTGTTTAATGGTTTTAGCCCATTTGTTTAATTTTTTTTCCGCCTTTATCTTTTCCTGGGCGTTTGGGGGGCCCAAGCCATATTTTGGCCTACTATACGTGGTTAGGGGTCTGTTTTTTTTTTGGTTTGTCGTAAAAAAAATTTTTAATATACCAAAAAACGGAAAATGATTAAAAGGAACGAAAAAACCTTCCACTTTAAGTGGTACGGGCCCCCCCCCCAAACCCAAACCCCCTCCCCAAACGTACATTGGTAGGGCCCCCCCCCAAACCCACCCCCCCCCTTTACTTTGGGTTTACTGCCCCACCCCCCCCACCCCCCCCAAACCCTTTAAAGGGGTTTTCTTTCCCCAGTGAAAGGGGGTCGGGGGCCCAAATTTTGGGGCCCTTTTTCACCCCCCCCCAGTTCGGAATTTTTTTTTTAGTTTATTTGGGGTTTTTTTACATTTTTTGTGATTTAAAAAAAAAAATTTATTTTTAAATTTAAAAAAATTTTTATTAAAAGGTAAAACATATTTTTTTAATAAAAAAAAAAAATAAAAAAGTGTTTTGTTGTTAAAATTTTAGGGGCTTTTAACTTTTATTTTATTACATAAAAATTAGGGGAACACAAACTTATATGTGTAAATTTAACTAATTTTTGATTTTTTTTTTTTTTTTTTAAAGGTTTTTTTTTACTGAATGAAAAATTTTTTTTCCGGAAAACTTTTATTTTCCCTTTTGGGAAAGTCCGGGGTTTGGGGTTTTGGGAAAATTTTTTTAAAATTTTGAACTTGTTTTCTTTTTCCCCTTTCCTTTTCCCCAACCCCCTCCGTTTCATTTTGCAAAGCGCCCCCGGGGGTCCTTCTTTTTTGGCCACCACCCAAAAGGAAAAGGGGGAAGGATGTAGTTTTCCTTTTTAAAATCGTTCCTCTTTCTTGTTCATTTTGGGGGGGTTTTTCCCACGTTTTTTTTTGGTTTTCCCTTTTTAACATTTCCATTTAAATTTTCCTTTTTTAGGGTTTTAAACAAAATTTTGTTTTGGGGAGGGAAAAACAGGGTTTGTTTTGTGGTTTCAGATTGTACAGGGATGGGGTTTTAAACAATTTTGCGGGTTTCCAGGGGGGCCGGGGATGGGGGATTTGGGGACAACTGCGGGTTTTCCCAAGGAGCCAGAGTAGGGGGGGACAACTGCTTTTTCCGGGACCCAAAAATAAGAACCCCCTTTTTTCCACCATTTGATTGAATTTTTCCTGGTTAAGGGTTTAGCTTGAAATTTTAAAGGGGTAAAACCCAAGGGTTTCAATTTTCCTCTATTTTAACCCCTTTGTTTCTTAAAAACGGTAAATTGGCCCTTTGGATGGGGGTTGTCATTTTTAATTTTTGGGTCGGTTTGGCAACAAATTTTTTTGGGGGTCTTGTCAGGGGGAAACGGGGGAAAATTTGGGGCTTTTTTTCCGGGAAAACATTTTTAAATTATCTCCTTTTTTTTCCCCTTAGGCGTTTTTTTTTTTTCTTTCGGGGGCCCCCTTTATTTTCTTGGGGGAAAGGCCTTTTCCCGCTAGCCCTTTTTTGGGGGGGCCCGAAATTGGGGATTTTTAATTTTTCCATTTAGTACAGTAGCTGGGGTAAAGGTTGGTTTTAAAAAAACCTATGGGTTTAAAAAATTTTTGGAAAAGGCCCCTTTCCAATACTTGTGTAGGGCCCCCTTTAAAGTTTTTTGGGAGGGAAGGTTTTTCCCACTTTTATGGTAGTAACCCCCGGGTTTCCTTTTGGGGAATTTTTTTTTACCCCCCAACTTTGTGGGGTTTTTGTCCTTGTTGTTTAATTTGAATAAAAAAGGGGCCCTTTTTATCCCGGGGAACTGTGTTCTCGTCGACGCTGCCTTTTTTACCTGGGAAACAAACATTTTCTCTAAAATTTTTTTATCGGGGATACCCCAACCCCTTTTTATTTTTTCCAAAAGCGTTTTTAAAAATTTTCCCCAGGGGGGGGAAGGGGGTCCTTGGTTGGGGGGAAACGGGGACATGAAGGGTCCGGGAATATCTTTTTAAGAACCGTTTCCTTTTTAAAAAAACACTTTCAAAAAAAAGGGTTGAAAATCAACCCCCTCAGTTGAGAAAAAAATTCATTTTAAATTTGGGGGGTTTTTTTCCATTAATGCCCATTTTTTTGCAAAACTCCAAAAAAAAGCTTTTTTAATTTTTGGAAAGGGGGGGTTTTCCTTCCAAAGGGGAATTTTTTTTTTTTTTTTTTTTTTTTTTTTTTTTTTCCCACTTTTGATTTTTTTAAGGGGGTTTGGCATTTGTTTTTTTCACTTCCCTTCCCCTTTTTTGATTTTTTTGTTTAAATTCATGAAAAACCAAATTGTCGAAAAAAATTTTAAAATTTTGGGAAAAAAATTCCCAAAGGTGTCGGGGGGGACTTCTCCTTGTGGGGGTTTTGAAAACCACTAATGGGTGCCCTTTACAAAATTTTTTAAAATTTTTTTTAAAATTCTTTTTTCCCCCAGGAAATTATAACTACTTTTAAAATTTCCTCCCCTTTCATCTTTCGGGATTTTTTATTTTGTCATTTTTTCCCGTTTGGAACTGCTTTTTTTCCTTTTTTTCCTTTTCCCACCTTTTTCTGTTATCTGCAAATTTCCAAAAAAAACATTTTTCTTCCTCATTTTTAACTTTTTTTCCCTTTTTTCATAGTTTTAAACCTTTAAACTCCTGGGGGAATTTTTCGGTTTAAAACCCCAACTTCCCCCTTTGTCGGAAGTAAAATTTTCACTTTTGTAGCAAAAGAACCCACTGCCCGTAACCCAGATGCAGGGGGAATTTTTAAACCAAAATTAAACGTTAAAAGTATTGTTTTTAAAAAATTTTTCTTCCCAATTTTTACTTTTTTACAATAATTTTTTGGGGTATTTAATACTGGAAAAAAAAACTGAATAAAATTTTTTCCCAAAAAATTTTCCCGTTTTTACAAATAATTTTTTAAAACTTTTTTTTTTTAAAAATAAAAAATAGCCCAATTTTTTGCTCCCAAGGGACGGGGGGGAAACAACGCACAAAATTTAAAACCCCCTTTTATGTGGGGGGGAACTCGTGTTGGGCTTTTCCCGGGGGAAAAAAAAAAAACTGCTAGGTTTTTTCCCCAATTTATTTCCCCCGTTTTAAGGAACGGGCACTTTTTCCGGGGATAAAAAGATAAAGAAAAATTTTAGTTTTAAAAAAAGGAATATTATTTTTTCCCGGGGGGGGTTCCCAGGACAGCGGGGGCCAAAACCAAAAAAGCAACGCAAAACCATTTTTCATGGCCAGTACTTTGGGGGGGCCCCGGGAGGGGAGGGAGGGGAAAACGATATAAAAAACAAACCCCGGGGAACTTGTCCCAGAAAAAGGGGTTGGGGGGCCATCCGTTTGGCCCGGGGGGACAATTTTAATAAATTTTTTCCCTTTTTCTGATAAAAACAAATTTTTTGGGCTTAAGTAGAAAAAAATTTTTATATTTTTTACTTTAAATTTTTATTATGTGGGTTTCCCCTTTTTTTCCCCTAAATTTTGTTTAAATTTTTTTGGTTTAGGGGGTTTCCTCCCCTTAAAAAAAGGGATTCGGGCCATTTTTTTAGTATTTTCAAAAATTTTTGGGGATTTTTTTTTTTTTATTTAAAAATGTTTTTGACAGGGAAAAAACAAAAAAATTTATATTTATTAAAAAAGGTTTTTTAAAATTTAATTTTTACCAAAATCATTTAATTTCCCAAAAAAAATAAAAAACAAAAGATTCCCTTAATTGGTAAAATTTTGGCAAAATTTTTTATTTACCCAAAGATGGGTTTTACGGGGTTTGTTTGCTCACAATCCCGCCCGGATTACGGTTTGGGAAAACATCTTTGTTGGATTACGGGGTAAAAGAGGTTTTGGGTTTTACACAGTTTGCTTTTTTTGTAGTAAAAATTTAGTTAATGATTTAAAAAATTTTGAATTTTCCCCCGGGGGAAAACATTGTGAAGTTTTGTTTTCCCAAAAAAAAAAATTTTGATTTTTTGGAAAAAAAATATGTTGTAGTTAAGGGGCTAAATTAAAAAAAACTGTACTTTTTTTTTAAAATTTGCAAAACCCCTTTTTTAGAAAAGGGGAAATTGGGATGGCGGGAAAAAAACCTTTTAAAGGAAATTTTTTCAACCCCACCTTTAACTTCCCCATACAGGGGGGGGTTTTTTTTTTGGGGTTTTCCCAGTAAATTTAAAAAATTTTAAAAATTTTTCCCCTTTTATTTAAAAAAATTTTGAAACCCCCCCTTTTATTTTTATTTTTAATAAAAATTTTTTGATCCCCAACAAATTTAAAGTTGTACCTAAATTCACTTTAAAAAACCTTTTTCCTTTGTTTTTTAAATGCCCAATGATTTTTCCCTGCAAATTACCCCCCGGGGGCATTTCTTCCTTTGTGGGGGGCCCCAAAAAGGAAAACAATTCCGAACCATCTTTGATTAACTTTCCCCGGGGAATTTTTTGGTTTTTAAATGGTTTGGCCCAAACCCCGGGGAAAAGGGGCCCCAAAATGAAAAAAATGTTGAGAAATTTCTAAAAACAAAGGTTTATTAGTGGAAAAAAATTCCCCCCCTTAAAATTTTGGGTTCCCCCAAAAAATCTCTTTTTTAATTTTCAAGGGAAATCTTTCACCCCCCCTTTCTTCAGGGGTTTAAATTTTGGTAGATTTTGCAGACCTTTCTTGTAGGGGGGGGGATTTTTAATTTTTGCAAGTTTTTAAAAATTTAAAAATAGGGGGGGGCCCAGGTAAACTGACCGGGACCATTTGGGAAAAAAAATTTTTGGCCCAAAAAAACCCCTTTTTCGAACAGTAAAAAAGGGAACCCTTTGAAAGAAAAAAATATATATTTTTGGAAAAGTATTTTTTCTAAGTTTGGGGGGAAATTTTGTTTTTTTTTAGCTTTTAAAAAAAAACCAAGGAAAAATTTGGGTATAATTTTTTTTTTTTTTTTTTAAAACACCTTTTTTTAAATTTTGAAAAAGTGAAAAAAATTTGGGTTTGGGTCACTTTTTGTTCTAAAGCTGTGCAAAATTGGGTTTGTTTTTTTAAACATTAAATTTTGTTTTTTTTTTTTTTTCGTTGTTTTTAAAAAATTTTTTCAAAACTTTAAATTTTCTTTCGGGTTTACCCCCCTTTCTTAAATTTTTAAAAAAAAAAAATTTTAAAACTGCGGGTTATTTTTTTTAAAGTTTCTTTGCAGAAAAAACAGCATTGTATGAAGGGGTTTTTAAAAAAAAAGCCTTTTTGAATTTTTTGGTTTAAGGGGGTAAAAAGGAAGATTTTTTTGCAAAATTAAATTTTTTTTTTTTTTCCAGTAATTCGGGGGGCCTTTTTCCTTGTTTTGGGCAGGCTTTTTTTTGGGGGTTTAGGGGAAAAGGGTTATTTTTTGGGGATTATTGTTTTTTTGGGGCTTTATTTTACCCCTTTATTTTAAAAACAAGGGGGGTTTTCATTTGGGGGTTTAAACCTCCCTTTCTAAAAACCTTATTACTTGACCATTTTTGATGAAATTTTTTTTTTTTTAAAAAATTTTTAATTTTGATTTCTAAGGCTTTAAACGGACCCAGTTTTTTGAAAATTACCCTGGGTTTTGGGGGCCTTTGGGGCCCTTCAAATTTTGCAATGTTATTTTTAAGGGGGTTTTAATTTTTTAAAATTGGGGGCCCGCGGGGTTGGCAATAAACAAATTTTTAAAGGGGGGCCCAAATAAAAAATTTTGATATTTTTAAAAAACCTTTGGGGAAGAACAACCCATTTAAAATGTAAAATTTTTAATTTTAAAAAGAGGGGGTTTTTGTGTCGGTCTGTGTTTTTGGGTTTTTTCACCCAAGCTGTTAAATAAAAATGAAAATTTTTTTAAAAAATTGGCTTAGTAATAAACACGGGTTTTGTTAATTTTTTAAATTTCCCTTTTTAAACTTTTGGTGCAAATCAAGTCCCAGGGGGAGGGGGAAGTTTACTGTAAAAAATTTTTTAAAATTTAATTTGGGATTTTACCCCTTTACAGTTTAATTACTAATTTTTTAAAGGGAAAAAGGGTTTACATGTTGAAAAACCGGGGGCTTAAAGGGAGGGGAAACCCGGTTTGTGAAAAAAAAACAGAAAAAAAAAAAAGGTTTTGGCAGGGAAAAATTTTCGGGTTTTTTTTTCGGGGAAATTGGTTTTGGGGACTATAAAAATTTTTAAAATTTTTAAAATAGGGAAAATTAGGGGACTAATATGCAAGGGGATTTAAAACAATTTTTATTATTTTTATTCAGGGAAAAAAAAATTTTATAGGGAAAATTTGGGGGGGACCATGCCTGGGAAAAATTTTTAAACTTTTATTTTTGGGAAAAAATTTTCCCAAACTTCGGAGTTGGGCAGGGGTTTTTAAAATGTTTTTTAGTTTTCGGGGTTTATTTTTTATTTTTTTTAAAATTTTCCCTTTGGTTTTTCAAAAAAAAAGTTAAATTTTTTTTGGCACGGATCCCATTTTTTTTTTTTTTGGGATTTTCCCAATTTCCAAAAAAACCCCTTTTTTTCCCCTTTTTTTTTTTTAAAATTATGTTTCCAAAAAAATTTTGGGCGTAAAAGGTTCTAAACAAAAAACTTACTTAACAAAAAACAAATCAAACAGTTTTTAAATTAAAAAATTTTATTTACTTTGGGTTTATTTTCCCTCTCGGGTTTAAAAACTCGTTCTGGGGGTTCAGTTTTTTTTTGGATTTTAGTTTGGTGAAAAAAGGGTTTCCTAAAACGGGATTTAGAGAGCTTTTTTTGAGCAATTTATTCTTTTAATTTTTTTTTAAAATTTTAAAGGCCCCTTTTTTTGGGATTTTTTTTTTGTTTTGGGGGATGTATTTTTTTTTCCCTTTATATGTATTTTTTTTTTCAAAAAAAAAAAGCCCTTGGGGCCCTGGGGGAACCACCTCTTTTTTTTGTTTTTTGTTTTTTTGGGGGTTTTGACTGGGTGTTTTTTTAAAATGGAAAAGGGTTCAAAATTTTTGGGTTTTTTTTTGCTGAAAAGAATGGTTTCAAAAAATTGTACTGGCCAAAAAACAGAAAAAAAATTTTTAAATTTTTTTAAAATTTTTTCCTTTAGCTAAATTTAAATCATGTTTCACCTTTTTAGCATTATCCGGTAGGGGCCTTTTTTTTTTTTTGTTTTTAAAAACCCCTTTTCCACCCCAAAATTTACTGGGAACCCATTTTCCCCTTAAAGCTCCTTTTTCTTTTAAGCAAAGATTGGCCTACTTACTTTTGGGTTCAGGGGGGGGAAAAACCATAAAATTCTGATATTTCCCAAAAAAGGCTGATGTATTTTTTCTTTGTTTTTCTATGACAAAAGGGTATAGTTTAAAATTAAAAAATTTAAAACCCATATATTTTTTTTTTTCAACATTTTTTTAATTTTATTTTTTTTTGGGGAAAAAAAAATTAAAATTTCAAACAAAAAAAAAGGGGTTTTTCAAGAAAAAATTTTTGGGGAAAAATTTTTTAAATTGGGGGAAAAAAATAGTTTTTTTTGATGTTTTTTTTTTTTGGGGTTGTTTGAAACCCTTTAAACAAACAAAAAAAAATTTTTTTTTTTAAAAATTTTTTGGGGGGACAAAAAATTTTTTACATAAAAAAAATATTTTTTAATTTCAAAAAAACCAAATTTTTTTTGGGAAAAAACAAATTTTTACCAAAAAAAATTTTATTTTCCGGGCCAAACTAGTAAAAAAAATTGCCCCCGTAAATTTTTTTTTTTTGGGGTTTTACCCCAAAGCCCAAAATGTACTTTTTGGGAACCAAAATTTTGTAAGTAAAGTTTTTTTTTCTTTTTTTTCCCAAAACATTTTTTTCAGTTAAAAATTTTAAAAACAGGGACAAAATTTTAATACCCTTATTTTGCAAGGGCTTTTTTTAAATTGGGGGACGGGGAATTTTCATGTGGGTTAAAATTTAAAAAAAATTTTGGAATTAAAAAAACGTTTAAAAAAAACCCCGTTTTAATTGGGAAACAAAACAATGCTTTTTTTTAAGTAAATTAGGGAAAGGGGGAAAAAAAAATTGAGGGAAAAACAAAGTGAGTGGGGGGGAAAAAAAGGGGGTTTGGCAGCCCAGCCAGCTGTTTAGGGAAAGGCAGCCCCCGGGGGGGGAAAAAAAACATTTACATTTAAATGGGGGTTTTTTTTTACCGTTTTAAATAAATTTAAAAGGGGGTTCCGAAAAAATTTTTCTACGGTTGGGCAGAAAACATTTTCCAAACAAAAACCCCTTTTGGGGGGTAAATTTCAGGGTAACAAAGCCCAGTTTAAATACAATCTTTAAAAACCGTTTTTTTAAAGGGGAGTCGGGCCCCGGGCCCGACTTTGGGGAAGTTAGGGGGCCGGTTTAAGGGGTTGGGCTTTGGCGGGGTTTTGCCCCGCCATTTTGGAGGGGAAAAGGGGTTTAAAAAAATTTATTACCCAATTTTAAAATTTTGGTTTTTGTTAAAACCCTTTACAGAGCAATGCAAAAAGAAAACTTGGGAATTTTTCCCTTTAAAAAAAAATTTATACTTTTTTTAGGCCCACAGTAGAAACTCATTTCGTAAATAAATTGGAATTAGGCCCCGGGGGAAAATTTTATGTTTTTTTTAAAAGTTTTAGGGAACGGGGTTGGGTCCCTAATTCAGATGGACAAATTTTTGGGTTAAACCTGGGAAAATTTTTTTTTCAGGTTTTTCTTTTTGTTTTCAAATTGGGGGGGGGACAGTTGACGGGACTTTTGGGGGGGAAACCCTTTTTAAAACACCCTATTTTGGGGGTTTTTTTAAATTTTTTCCCAAATTTTTGTTTTTTTTTTAAAATTTTAAAAGAAAATTGTGGTTTTTTCAAATTTATTTTTTCCAATATTTTCTAATTCGATAAAGTTTTAAATTTTTTCAAATTTTCTTCAAAAGGGGGTTTGAGGGAAAAAATTCACTGGGTTTTTGCATCCCCAAGCATTTGGGGGCCCTTTGGCTCACTTTTTTGGGGCCTTTTTTGGGGGCCAGGCCCCTTTCCCATGCCCCCCGAAAATTAAAAGGAAAAAAAAGAAATTTGGCAACCTAAGAAAAAGACTCTTGGGGAAACACCAAACCTTAGATCTTTGTATTGTGAAGAGGCTTTTAATAATTTTTGTTGTATTTTGATAAATTGGTTATTTCTATATATTGAGATCTGTCAGAAAGGTAAGACCGAAACCAGTTAAGAGCATTTTTTGCTGCTCCCAAAGATCTTTTAATTTGTCTATGAGCTTAGAGTGTTTAACACTATCGAAAGCTTTTTAGATATCCATGAATATTCCATTGATATATTTTTCTTTATCAACTGATTCAATGATTGTTTCGATAAATACACAGCAGCACTCACAACTGACCTTCCCGGGATCTAAATCCATGTTGGCCATTATCTAATAAATTAAATGTTTCTAAAAATTCTGAAAAACTGTATATATCCCGCTTTTTTCATAAATTTTGGATATTTTTGGTAGGACAGATATTGGCGATAATTAAGAATGTTCTTTTCATCACTTTTTTATGTATTGGATTATTTTTGCTTGTTTTAATTTAGTTGGAAAAATACCAGAAACAAAGGATGAATTAATTAGTTGGATAAAACGCACTTATATTTGTTTTTACCCGCCCTTAATTACTGTGACTGTACTTTCATCATATCCACTAATGTCTTGTTCTTGAAAGAGTCTTTTATTTGTTCTACCCTCCCTTTCATTTATTTGTCTTAATCTAAATGTTGGTTTTATAAACTGAACATCACTATTTTACGTTCCAAATCAAAATTTACAAACTGTTCTTTGATATTGAGATGATTCATTTTCATTATTTAACTGTCCGTCAGGGTTTAATCTTCTAACCAGGCTTAAGCGCTGGTGTCTTTTACTAATAACAAAGCTCCCCGTAACAACAGTGCCAAGGTGTTATCTACATTTTTTAAAATCACCAAACATTTCGCCCATGTTGTGATGTGCATCCTCAGGGGATCCTGAGACTGAAGGGGCAAAAGAACCTCTCGGCTATATAATCAAAAACTCGTCAAAACATTCTGCAGGGGGAGGGCAACACCAACCATGTGACCGGGCCCTGATCCAACATGGCGACACCCCACCAATCAAGTTGGCATTGGTGTCCATCTGTTTCCAATCTGTATAGTATTGGTTCCCATGCCTCTGGATTCCTTAAACTGTCATTTTTATTGAAATTTTGTAATACTTCTATTGCTTCTCGTACAGTTTCGTGGGTAGTACTTATTTGCCAGAACCTTTGTTTTATCGAATAAAATCCCAGTTCGTACTTGTAAAACCCCGTTCGTATTTTTGCAATGTTCTGTGACCGCTGATTTGTTATTTTCTTTTCTTGCATGCCTAATATGTTCTTAGAATCTCATGGAAATCAATCTTTTTGTTTCTCCTATGTATACCAATCACAGCTAAAGCCTGTTCATGTAAATATTGTAGTTTAACACCTTCACAACAGTCGTTACTGGAAGCTTTAGTCATTAGTTATCTTGTAACAGTGAAATTTTTTAAAGATTTGATTGTTCCAAGGTAATGTCTGACTGAAGTTGCATTAACCTTGTTCAACTCTGGCTACAGCTTCAAACCCATACCCAGCTTGTCTACCCAGTATTACAAACAAAACCCATCTAAAACTATTTTCTAATTAAAAAATTTGTGATAAAAAACATTTGTGGTAAAAAATAAACTCATTTAAAATAATTTCTATAACAAACATCCAGGAACAATGACATTCCAAATTTGCTCTTCAAAGGCATTATCTGATTTAACCGCCCCTAGCTGTGCTAAAATTGTCCAGCAATTGACTTTTAGATTGCATTGTTTCCCAAATTGGCCACTGTCCCTACATCCTGCTACAGCAACTAAGCAATATATTGTGTAATTCCCATTCAACTAGATTTCCCAATGAACTGATAATATCTATGTTGCTACAATAAAGCTCCAAGAGCATGAAAGTAAATAAGTAGGCTGCTTTACATATTCTGGGTAAATCAGAAATAAACTGCATCGTATGGCTTTTTAATGCTACCTACAAACAATTATAAAAAGTAAAAATAGATTTAAAAGTATCCTAAAGTAAATCAAATCCAAAGTACTTGTGTTGAAACATTTATCTCGGCACAGAACTAAGTCCAGATTCCACAACCATTCAACACTGCTTCTCCGATTAAATGAAGACCAACAATCCTCCCAGAAAAGAATTCAATTGGGCAGTCATTAACTATTTTATCTACAGTTTGAATAACGGGCTCGGTAACACAAGACTGACAGTTTGACATTCCCTACATACTTTACATTAGTTGCATCTCCCACATGAGAGGTGGTCTGTATTAAGCTGAAAATGTCCCTTGGGTGGATAGCCTCTATTAAATAACAAACCTTAACAGGTGGAACATCTTAGCTAATGAAGCAATCACTGTTTAAATCATTGATGTTTTATTTAAGACTAGGCTGAACCCGGCGGACGTTGTCTCGCCTTTCATTTTTCATTGACATACCAAAATAAAGCAATAAAAAGAATTATAGAAAAAAACCATGCTACACTCTCAAGGTGAAATGTAGAACTACAATAAATCAAAACATATACAGTACTGTTGTTGTGAGAACTTCAATCTGCTTATGGCATGTGAAACTACATTAGGCCACACAGTCATCATATGTTTTTTGTAAACAATTCAGATTCTCCATTTGAATAACATGGGATCTTTAGGAGCCCGTGGGGCGGGGACCCTGTGGACGGATCTGCGTCAAACTTCACAGAACACCATCTCGGGAGTATACAGGACAACATCCTGAAGTTTCATGCGATCGGTTTGGGATGGTTTGGCAGCGCATAAACTTCAAACATATATATATATATATATATATATACAAACATCCTCTTTTATAAATTGGACTAGCTGTACCCCGCCCGCTTCGCCGGTCATAATATTGAGTTTGATTTAGAACCTAATAGCTGAAATAATTCGAGCATTTTTGCTTCTTCTACTAATATTAGATTTTTTAGGAGGCATGTCATAAAAAGTAAACTGCAAAACAAATAATTATTTATTTTCACGTTTCACCACATGTTTTAATTACCAAGGAAAAAAGGTTAACCCCAAATACAGATCACCTGATCAAGTAAAAGTAGTGTGTTGCTACACTCTCAAGGTGAAATGTAGAACTACAATAAATCAAAACATATACAGTACTGTTGTTGTGAGAACTTCAATCTGCTTATGGCATGTGAAACTACATTAAACCACACAGTCATATGTTTTTTGTAAACAATTCAGATTCTCCATTTGAATAACATGGGATCTTTAGGAGCCCGTGGGGGTGGGACCCCTGTGGACGGATCTGCATCAAACTTCACAGAAACCATCTCGGGGAGTATACGGGACATCATCCTAAAGTTTTATGGCGATCGGTTCGATAGTTTGGCAGCGCATAAACTTCAAACATATATATATACAAACTTCCTCTTTTATAAATATAGATATAGATTAACAATATCTTTGTTGGGAACTACATTTAACACATGGCCGACAGGATGTGCTAAATTCGTTGGAACTATCAACCCTTCAGTTTTTGCTATTCAGCTGTATTTGTTGTTGTGAACTCTCCACCAGTGGACTTTATTCCAGCGTTTTGTTTTAATAACTTTTATAAATGTTGAATGGTACTCCATTGTATAAATATACTATTGCTTAACTTTATTCATTGGAACCTCACTGCAGACTTTCTAGCTTGTATAAGGTACTGAAATGATGTCCACTTGATAGACTGAAGTAGAGAATCACATACATAATAAGCATAATTGAAATCATGGATCAAAATTAAAGGATTTGGTTATGTGATATGTTTTACAAATCTATATTTTCTGTGAAGGATAGTATATGTGTTTTCCAAAAATATTCATTGTGTCTCTAGTCAATAATTTGACTTTTCACACTATGGAATACAAAAATGTCACATTTTGAAACAACTGCATTTTATTTTTATTCAAATTATTTGAACATTTGATGTAAACTGGTCATACAGAATGTGGAGTTCTATTGTCATGGATTCAACCATGATCTGACCTCATATTTAATAATATACAAATTGGGTTGAAGAATTCAGATGTAAGCAATTTGACTAAAGTATATATTTTACTAAATTGCGGAACATTCACACAAGAACAATATTCATATAAAGTGGTTGGTGAAGAGACTAAATACAAAAGTTTTCAAAAGTAAATATTTGTTTAGTTTCACTACTTTAATGTTAAAGACCATATCTTACAGTTGTTCTATTTTGTCTTGACATTAGGTTATAGGGGCACTAGGTTATAAGTTGTTAGAAAAATAATAGTATGAAAAGGCAAATACACTAAAAAGATGATATATCTTGTCGTTGAGATAAATAGATTTCTATTTTTCTATACTGTTTCATAATTGTTTGTATCTTTGCAACAATTTCCAGTCCAAACCAATCAATTGTTATTGTGTAACCATAAATGTAGAATAAAGAGCACAAGTGACACTGATGCTGTTGAAACTGGCTTTCGCACACTCTTTGAATCCCAGCTGCAGTATGAAGTCAGCAGTGGTGGCGCAGTGTTATAACTCAGCTACTTGGGGATGAAGTGTTGTGGGAGGTTATAGGCCATAGTTTCTATACTCGGTCCTCTTAATATCGACATGGCGTCTGCTCAATGGTTGCTATTGGCGTGGACACTACTAGAGAAGGATGGGTTTTCCATGTTATATGCTAGTCAAGGTTCAGATGCTGGGTAGGGAAGGGAAGTAGGGTGTCAGGCTTGTCAGTTACCTGAAAATCAGACCAACACTACATGATTCGGATTCAACGTAAGGGTGTAGATCTCTTAGTTGCCCTGGCTATTGGGCTATAAATAAATAGCCCTTTCTGAGGAACAGTCGGATTCAGTTAGTTACAAGACTACACAGGTATCTTACATTCATACCTCATCTTGGTCAAACAATTCATATCTCCTTAAAATATGCGAAAAGTTGTGTCTGCGTCTCATATGCAAGTTGTTCTATAGATACCAAGGTGGCAAACATAGAACATGTCATATTATACTCTTGTTACAAAAGAGATTTATGAGAATTCTAAGAAACATTTGTTCAGACAAACACATAGAAATATATTTATCAATAAGACGCCAATTGTCTAAATGTGCGCAAATACGATTTCTGATAAGTATAATCGTAGATGAACGAATGTAGCCTTAATTGCTGTCTAAAGTTTACTGATCCCTAGAGAAAGTCATTTATTATCAGCCCAATAAGCAGAACAACTGAGGGACCTATCTCCTCAGTTGTTGTAATGTAAGTAAATATGTATTTCAGATTGATATTGATTGAGTGCTGTTGAAGCTTGGTGATCCCATCAAACTTGTTGATAGAAGATGGCTTTTACACAAAAGGTGTAAATGGTTGGACAAATTAAGTATAGTAATCAATACATTGTTCAAAATTTGCTTGTTTGGTATTTTCAAAAAATTAATCATAATCAATTCAAAGGTAATCTTTTAAAACTTTGTAGTGGGATTAATTTAACATATTCATATTTTTTTTAAACCTAGACCAGTTTTAGTATTAATATAAAACCATTATTCTTGTTTATATGAAGCTACCCATGATAATTGACATGTCCTTGACTTTTGACAAACAAAACCTTGCCACAGCAGGAAGTTTGCAACATAAAAGGATGTCCAGTAGGACAAGGATTTGACCTTCAGGTACAAAGGATTATAGTCTGGAAAGAATAGAACTGTGGGCTTAAATCACTGGAACGCTCTATTGTAAACCTATCTAAATTGATTGCATAAGAGATTAATTTCAAACTGTAAATTGCAGTATTTATGGTAAATATTTTATTGTTGACAAAAAATTTATATATTTTTAAAATCTTCTCATTATGAAAATAGATTTGAGAACATTTCCTCAGTTACTCAAAAAACTAAACTGCGCGTCTTTTAGCAATGAATACAATTTTATATTCATTGCTTTCAGTAAGAAAGTACCACTATTGTTATAAAGTTAACATTTAAAAATGTTTACTTTTTTATGTACATTATCAATAGATTCTAACACAACCTCTCTTATAATTAACAGTTTGAATATTGTTTTCTACAACTGTGTAAAGCACATATTCAAAACCGTTATATGTTTAAATCAAACCCCTATCTCTCGAAGTCTTTAAAAAACCAGATATTATTAATTTGGTTTTTTTTCCACTTATTATTTTTAAACTGCAAATAATACTAATTTGGAGAACAGCTCCTATTTCTTGTTCAACACTTGGGTCAATAGATTGTCATGTTTTTATTAGTGTGTACATTCTTATAGTTAATGTATTGAGTCAGCAGACTGAGCAGTGAATGTTAATTATGTGTCGAATGTTTACATCTTTTATTTTTAATATTAATTAATAATCTTTTCTTTATCAAGCAGAGATTATTCGTTTCAAAACAAATGAAAGCTTGAGTTATTTCTTTTGATGCATAGCTGGATTGTTTTTCTTTTCTTTTTTTAAGTCAACTAGTATTTATTTTCAAATCTACAAGGTTTGATTATATATATAAATTATTTTTATTACCAGTCAGCACTAGTGGCACAGTGTTGAAACCCAGCTGATTGGAGAAAAAATGTTGAGGAAATTGTAGGCGATAGGTTCTATGCTCAATCCTCTTAATACAGACACGGCATCCGCTCAATGGTTGCCATTGACATGGGCACTACTAGAGAAGTCTGGGGTGTGGGTGTAGGATGGTAGTCAAGGTTCGGAAGGTATAGAACTTAGTGTTAGGCTTGTCAGTTAGCTGAAAATCAGACCAACACTGCGTGGTTTGGATTCCACGTAAATTTTTATTTTCGTATTTTAGTCAATCTGTCCACTAGATAACTTGACAACGCGTTTTAAGTCAAAAGACTCATCATCAGGTCACTTGTTTCTGTTAAGATAAACTTGAAATCTACTTAATATAAAGTTCACACACGCAAAAACACATTATGGCACGCACCTATTCAGTTCAGTGGGTGATTGATGGATAACAACTGGAGTACACTTCAGTTATCCTTCTCCATCACCTATATCATTGTTTTCATTAGGATCAGCTGTGACCATTGATTTTGTTTTATGTATGAGAGTGTTAAATTATATGTTGTCTAATTTCCATATAAAGCTGTAGGTCCCTTAGTTGCCCTAGCTATTTGGCTATTAATAAATAGCTCTTTCTGAGAACAGTCGACCTTAGTTAGAAACAATGACTACACTCGTTCACGTACACTCATCACACTCAGTCACCCATATCCTGAGGATTGGCGTCTTAACAATAATAATGAATAAAAAATATCAGTTCCATCACGTTCGATGCAATTTTTAGACCCTTCATCTGGCTGAAATCATAGAGAGTATGGATAATGGGTTTTTATAAATTATTTTCTTATGCCATTAGCTTATATCCAACCACTATCCTTAATTGATTTTCCGTTCCTGTGATTATTGACTTGGACAAACCTTGGGGTTTTAATTAGTGTAATGCGTATACATTAATACTTAAATAAGTAAATCGTATAAATTTAAGATAAGAATAATACTCCAAGTGCATTTATTATTTACTTCTTTGTTACATCCATGCAGTCAGTGAAATCATTTCTGCACACAATCAGTTTAAAATTATTTATACATTTTTACTTAGTAAAATTAAAGAGCTTTTTAGAACCGTAAAATTCCAAAAAATAAATAAACTGAACTCATATTTTCTTTTAAATTAATTTCTAAACCACAATCAAGTCATTTATCTTTTTTCTATAAAAATAATTTGTTCTTATTTAAAATTATATTGCACTAATTATTAATAAATGTTAATTATAATTAATAATGAGCATTAGAGTTAAACTCATATATATATATCTTAAATATAGCTGTGTTTGGGACCTTAATTAATGCACAGGGTGGTATGAATAATTTTAGTCCAGGTATAATTTTATTTGATTTTATTGGGCTAACATCAGATATTAAAATGATGAGCCAGCACCAAATACCATTTGTTTGTATCAGCTGAATTTTGAATACACAGGATAACAGAGCATAACATTGTTCATTAAACTTTTTTTATTTTAATTTTAACTTTATTAACACATAAAAAATAATTTATAAAAACTGTTATATTTAAGCAAGCCTTACTCCACTTCCGTTCTTGCACTCTCCGTCAGATTCTTTTTGCAGATCTGCAAAATGATAACAATTAAACTAGTAAATTAGGTATATTTAACAAATAAGCATTAATTTATGATGATTAAATAATGTTACATTAAATTAAAATTAAAATAAAAAATAAAATATTTAAATTTTTATTATTACCTATTATAAGATAATAATAAAAATTTAAATATTTTATTTTTTATTTTAATCTTATAAGCAGCTCAGGGGCTAAAAAATATGAGTTTTAAATTAAAATTGGTTGAAACATTTTCATTCTCAGTTCAGAAAAACAAAACACAAAATTGTGTTATTTGGCCTTTGACAATGATGATATTGGACTGAGTTAAGCAAAAATATATTAAATTTAACTGTTGAGGGTTTAAGAATAAATAATTTTAATAGATATTGATATACAAATAGAATTTCTTACTTATTAAAATCATTACATTCCCCCCCCCCCTTGAACTCTCTTTTATATAGTGCCTGAAAAAAATTATTTTTGTATAGTTGATTGCCAAATTTTGCCAAGTAAAAATTAAAATTTTCATTACCATACTCCTTTCCAAATAGGGTTCAAGAATCGACTTTGTACAGTGATATAAGTCTTCACTTGTTATTGATCAGACGGGGTCATTGTTAGTATGTTTTTAAATATAGAAATATGCCTAGTGTTCTGTATTGCTTTATTCAGTTTTTACGTAAACAGAGGAGTGCTATAATCCCTTTATTTTAAAGGAAGAAAGGGTGTGATCACTCTACTTGCTATGTGAGTCATGGTACCACACTTTGTGCGCTGGGTATGAAAACGAACATTACATTTGAGACATTAAACAAAGTTTTATTTAAATAATTCATTACCTAAGCCTTGTTAATGTTGCAATCTATAATATATATTGGCACCCCTTGAAGATTCTAGAAATTTCACGGAGGAAGAGATATATAGGGCGATTTCCGCTATACCAGCAGGGAAAGCTCCGGTCTTGACGGTATCTTTCCAGAATATCTGTTGCATGCTGGTAGCAAAGTGAAACGATGGCCAAACAGTCTTCAATAAGATATTAGCTATGGGCAATTTGCCACAAGCATTCAAGTTGTTCTGAAGCCTGGCAAACATCCTGTACGAGTGAAAAGTTATCGCCCAATATCTCTTCTTACCAATACCATTTGTTATAAGTTGCTAGAAAGGCCATTAAACAATAGAATATCACCCATTTCTGATTCTAATGTTCCAGTTGAGCAGGCTGGTTTTCACCCTGGCCAAAGTTGTAACGACCAGATCCTGATATCATTTATCGAGAACGGGTGTGAAAAGAAGTTGAAAACATCTACAGCTTTTTTTGATCTTACAGGGAATTATGACACAGTATGGAGCAAAGGTTTGTTATTGAATTTCTACAGCCTCCTTCCCTGTCCCTTTCTATTGCGACTTTTGGAGTCAATGCTTAGTTTATCTCGGTCATGAAGAAAGCTCTTATAGACAGCTGAAGGATGGTCTGCCAAAGGGGTTTGTACTTGCTCCAATTTATTCAAAGTGTGTACTGCTAACATCCCAATCACAAAGTCTAGAAAATTTATATATGCAGATGATATTGCTTTAGCTTACCAACAAAGGATTTCACAACTACTAAAGAAACGCTCACAAGTGACCTTGCAGCCCTCGAAGAATATTTTAGAACCTGGAACCTTAATCCTAACCCATCAAAAACCGAAGTAGCCTGCTTCCACCTAAGTAAAAGACTGACTAATCAAAAACAAACTGAACATCTTTCTAAATGGTGTAAAACTCCATCATAATGATCACCCACAGTACCTAGGAATAACTTAAGATTGATCGCTGACTTTTAAAAGCCATCATCAAAAAACAACATATATAATCAAAACCAGGGCAAATGTATTACATCATATTGCCGAAAAAACTTGGAGAGCCAACGCACACGTCCTGCGTACAACTGATTTGTCACTGGTCTATTCAGCTGCTGAATATAGTGCTCACTTATAGCTAAATAGTGTTCGAACACTAAATCTATTGATGTCCAACTTAACAGGGTGACGAGAGCTATTAGTGCCACTGTCATGTCAACTTCACTTCCTTGGTTCCCGCTGCTGTGCAATATAGCTAATCTAGAGACAAGACGTCACGAGGAACTACTTAAAGAATTCAATATGATCTTGAATGCCCCGTACTTCCCCATTACACAGCATCTCCCATGTCAGAATGGTCGCTTTAAATTTTTAAACTCGCTTCTACTTAATGCTTTCCAGTTGAGCAGATCAAATTTTTCGCCCATTACTAGGTGGACCATAGAGTAGAACAGTTTTGATGGACAAAATAAATTCCTTGCTTATTGCTTACTATCCGTCATTACCTGTAGGTGGGATGAACCTCCTTCCTATAGGGAGTGAACACTTTTGAATCAGTTCCGAATTGGCGTTGGCAGATGCAATTAATGGAGTATAAATGGGGATTGACACTAAATCAATCATGTGATTGTGGGGAGTATATCCAAACAATGGATCACATAGTTACAGAGTACCCTCTGCTTTCTTTTACATAGGGATTATCCAGCATAAATAAAATCAGTGAGGCAGGTCTCAAATGGCTTAATGGATTGGGCTTAGCTTTATGGCAAGATATCACTTTACATTTTTATTTAATTAATAATATCATATGAATTGTGGATCTCTATCCAAATTATACGTTGCGGTTTTTTAAAATTAACAAATGGTAGCTGACAACAGACCATACGATATATATTACATAAGCCTTTATGTTAATGTAGCAAGCTATAGTAAATGTTTGTCCTGAAATTTATTTTCTTGTATTTATAAACAGCAAACACCACATTTCTACAGGTGGATAGTAGAACAAAGCTCTTAGAATAGAACATCATGATCTTGTTCAATAGTTATTTTTATTTAATTTTTTTACTAAAAATAATATAGGGTAACTGCGATATAAATTATATTGTATTTCATAAAAACAGATCTATTGTCGGGTTATTTATAGAGGGAAGCCTAGTTTCGTTTATTAAAGAACTGTACTTTTTTTCTCCACTTCGGCAAACAAACCCTTTTAGCCTACTTCCACAGAGAAAAAAATCTAAAGTCGTATCCATCAGCTGAATGGTTTCCGAGTAGTTAATTCTCCAGTTCTTTGTGCGTTTGGCAGGGCCTGCACCGTTGTCAGTTCCTCCTCCAAATCATGATGAGTAAAAGAGGTTTATAACAAAATCATGAAGGTTTACATTAGCGGTAACTGCGACTGGGTTGTTTGTTACAGCCATTAGAAAGGATCTCTGTTACTTTTTCCTCTATGCCTATGTTCATACGTACTTGTGCCGTGTTCACAATTTTCTTT